>CM070010.1:29764603-29972103 GCA_036247105.1 Cirrhinus mrigala
AATTTACAGTAATAATACAATAAAATAATACAATCATAATAATTTATATTATGCAATATACATTATGTATTTTTTTCTTTTTATTAATAATAATATATCATTTGAATTCTTTTAATAATATACACACATCTATCTATTAATTTATTGTTTTTAATAAAAGCAATAAAACCTTGTATTTAATCCATTATTATTGTTAATATTATTATTTACTTCATTATATTGTGCAGATACATTTATTTATTCTTTCTTTTTAATAATAATAATAATAATAATAATAATGAATACAATTGGAATTGGAATTAAAAAATAATCAATATTATACATATATTTATATGTATAATGTATAAATATTATTACAATGTGCAATATTAGCATAGACAGAATAGGGAAAATTAAATATAATGTATAATTTTAATTGCATTTAATAATAAAAATAATAATAATAATAATAATAATAATAATAATAAATATTTATTATAATCATTAATTTATTATTATGATCTATAATATTATATATATTATTATTATATTAATAAAAGCTATAAGGCCTTGTATTTAATCCATTATTATTATTTTTATTTACTTTTTTGTGCAGTATGCATTTATGTATTCTTCTTATGTATTCTTTAATAATATTATATAATTCGAATTTTATTAATAATATATTTATCTGTTAATTTAATGTTTTTAATAAAAGTAATAAAACCTTGTATTTAATCCATTATTATTATTATTATTATTATTATTTTGTGCAGTATCCATTTATCTATTCTTTCTTTTGACCAATAATAATAATAATTTAATATCATAATAATTATATTAAATAATACAATTTGAATTTTACAATACAATTTAATTTACAATAGAAATATGCAATACAAATATAATTTGTATATGTATATGTATAATTATTATTATTATTATTGCAATGTACAAAAAATATTAGCACAGACCGAATAGGGAAAATGACTTATGTAAATTGTATATTTATTCATTCATTTATTATTTTTGCAGTTTAGCCAATTGCCAAACATAATCCTAGGTTATCTTGCTCCATGTTTCACATTGTTTATACATTTCCCTGGATTAGTTATTTTATCTGTGTAATCAGGTTTGCACACTGTATATTTGTAAAACCCTGGATTAACGTTCTTATTTGCATATTCATGTGGTTAATAACAATAATTGGACAAATGCAGCACGCCAACGACAATGCAACCTGCTTTAATAATTACCAGTCCGTCTGTGTAAATGTCACCAGCTGAAATTGCTCTGCTTGTCTTGAATCTTTAGAAATATACAATAAAAAATAAGACAAAAAGGGAAATGCATAAGTGTGTATAAGAGGTACTTTGTTATATAATAGTGTTAAAATCTCTATTAGAAATGTTAAATCTTACATTATGCTTCACGCATCCTCAGTTCCTGGGGGCTCTGGAGTTGGCAGCCTTCATTGAGGGCTACTTCCTGAAGAACATGGTGCTTCTGATCGAGCTGGAGAACTTTAAGCAGCTACTGTACGAGGTTCCCGCGGAGAGCCCCAGTCAAGGCCCGTCCTACGACGTCCTCCACGACCTGGAGAGAACCCTGGCCCTGCGAATCCGCTCCATCCATCTCTCCACATCCAAGGGCTCCATCGTCTGACACTTTCTCCAAACTCATGCCAACCGCTCCATACAGTGCTTTCATCGAGAGCTCCATTATTGTGTGCCAACCTGTTGGAGACATTTCAAATATCATGACCAGCACCTGCCCGACGGGATGTACCAAGAGATTGCATTTCAACATCTCCACAATGTTGCAAAAAACGTCAGCCTGCTGAACTCATACCATTCCAAGGGCTACGTTTACGTTGTGGAATCATTACAGCAACATTATGACGCCCAACCAACGTTAGTGCCCAGGGAAACCATGGCTCCTGATGTCATTACTGCTTCGGCAATGCATGCAGACGGAACGGGTTCGTTTTAGGTGGAACTGAACGAATGACATGCTAACTGCCGAGGACAGTTTTAGTATATTACTCTCCAATTGACGTAATATTGTTAGCCTGAACCTTAAACTGGTGTAACATTCCCTCCAAATGACACTTAACGCTAAGCAAACAATGCATGTTCCAGTTAGGTGATGCTGCCATCAAGTTTCCCAAGCCATTTGTGTTCAAGCTGGACAATAACATCCACTAGGTGTAGAGTTTTACAAAGGAGGTGTTTTGTATACTTAATACTTACATCCAACTACAACTTTTGGTATTTGTGTCACTGAACAATAATACGCCAGCTGTTTAACTTGTGTTTAACGCTTTGCGGTTTTAAAGAAATAGGGATTTGCTACCTTCAGACTGATCCAACACAAATTACCCAACCACTGGCAGACTAACTTGTTGCTTTTAGTTTAAACGTCTCACCGAAAGTTCATCGTCAAGCTGTTTGTTTCACCCCACACGTTTTAATCTACCACTGTGCTTAGTACACTTAAAACTGAGCAGTTCGTCCTTGCCTTGAGGTCGCGTAACCAACTGATCAACTGTGTTGAATAATCTGCATGGATCCTTCTGTAAAATATAAAAAGGCGCTCATTTTCCTTTTCGTGGATGCAGATTTACTAACACCATTTGTGCAGGACTCTACTGTCCTTTGAGGTCTTTGTTGCTTGCGAGTCTGTCAAAATCAGATGCCATTGCACTGGTCGCCACCTTCGTGACCCAATGTACATATTCCCGGTCCTCACCTGCTGTACTGCTTTTGTTCAATGTGAAAAATGTGAAGCCAGCTCAAAACAAGCTGTTTTACCTGTGCATGTTCCGGTTTTTCCTGTGTTCGTCTGTAAACTTTCAGGATGTTGGTAAGTTCGAAACTACACTGGACGTACCAGCAAAAGATTATGTTGGCCAGGCTGAACCCAAAGTAACAGATTTAGAAGTATATGAAGCATTTCCAAAGATTATACAGAATCAACATCAGAATTTTAACCAAATACGTCATTTATTGGCACACGTGAGATATGAATATGGATGAGTAAGGGATAATGTACATCAAGCAAGTTGTTATCGCAAAATAAAGTGCGACATACTTATCAGCTGTTGTGTCCACCTTATTTTTTAAACGTGGAAGTAAACTGTAAGCCACCCGGTTCATTAGGCGCTATAACAAAGAATAACAAAGTGCAATAAACGGTAAAACTATTTGCACTACAAACCACTGTGTTCATAATTAAGCTAATACGTTAAAATAATATGGTAAGAGACACCAATATCAAGCAGCAAAACAGCTGAAAGCAGATGAGACCGGAAGCCTCGCACATTATGATATTTATAAATGGCCGCATCTGCTTTAACAGAAAAATAAGGTGGATAAGACTTCAGGGCTTTATTTTGAAATAAAAACTGGCTGAATGTACATTATCCTGCTTATTACACGGCTACTTGCCACAAAACTAAATAGTTAGACATGAAATACTGTTTTGAGTTAAAATACTGAAACGCAAAACTTCTGTTAAGAAAGAAAGTCCTTGCAAATGTCAAGTTCAAACCAGATCGCATTTCACCACATGAATAATTATGGCGATGAAAGACATTGATTTAAGCTGCTTAAACTGTTTAAAATCTTGCTAGTTCTTACATTCCATTGCAATTGTCAAATGGCAGCAGCTGAGTTTGTATGAGACGAGAGAGCGGGTCCGCGATACCAGGATGAAAAATAATTGTACACAGAATATTGATTTGAGTTTTAATATTTTAATAGTCAACCAAACTGGAAGCTTACACGAAGAAATGTGCTGCTTCCCAATTCGCATACTATCTGTCCTAAATAGTATTCGAAAATGGAATGAGTATGTTCCGAATCGTAGTATGTGTAAAGAAAGTATGCCAAAGATTCCCGGATGGTCCACTTCCGGTTAGAATTCGAAATGCCGATCAATGCACACTTTTAACGGCTAATATTGCTCACAACACACTGCGCGACTAAGATTCGATTAGAACTACAAACACGCATAAAAAGTGTTAAAAAATACAAACATGGCGGATATGCGCGACCAGCGGACAGGTAGGGAAAGTGGTTTGAGTAATAAATATTCATAGCAAGCGAATAGGGCAGACTACAGTTACCTGGATGAGCCTGTGTTATTAGTTAGCAACCTTACCTCATAATGTGGTGATTGACCAATAGAATTGAATATTCCATGTAGCCGTGTAATAATATCCGATTATCCACCTTTTTCTATAACGCGTAAGTAAGCTTATGGGTGAGACTTCCGGTTCATTATATAGGGAAATAACTAGAAGAATAATAACGTGCAGTAAACGGTAAAACTGTTTGCACTACATATCAGTGTGTTCATAATTATGATTATACATTAAAATAATATGGGAAGACGCACCATTTTGTAATATCAAGCAGCAAAACTAGCTGTTTGTATAGCTTAAAAAAAATAGCTGGATGCAGAGGTGACCGGAAGCGCTCACTCTTATGTGAAGAAAAAGGTGGGTGAAGGTTTGCATCTTACACAAGCTGGTAGTGCTGTCCAAGAGTCCTGTTTTGATTAGAAATGTGTTGTATGATTTATATTTCATGTACGGCAATGGAATAAGTTGGTGATGAACATCCTCATGTAACATGAAAGGTTGGATTATTACTAAATTTACCCATTGAAATACATAGGTTTATTAATATGTAGCTGACTATGGAATAACAATATCATGATGCAAATAATTTAAAACTGTGAAGATACATTTATTTTAAAGAAACTTAGCATAGTTACTTTATTTTCTTACGGAGTACGTTTATTGTGAAATCCCTGTCTGCTATTTTGTGTAACAGAGATATAAAGTCATAATGTAACTGTATCTGTCTTTGCATTTGCAAAATGCCATTGCAATGAACCGACAAAGATAAATCATGTTTTAGAGATCGGATCTGCTAATTTGCAATGTCTTCAGTAAACCCTACTATTTGTGTTCACAAAACTGATTTGTAAAAGCAATACGCAAATATGTCCATGCAAGGTTAGTTTTCTCGTCTGTTACTTGTGCTTAGCATGGATGCTTCTCCATGTAGCCAAATGTAAACAGAGGTCAATGTCATGAAGTGTTTGTAGAAATCTGTACACCTCCTCACATAAAAAAGAGAGACTTGCTCTGTGCTTCTTGGCTTCGGCTTTTTCTGCTTCAAGGCTGCTCGACATGCTTTGACTCTCCACTAATGCACACCTTCTGACAAGTCTATTTGACAAAAACCTGCATGCTTTGGCTGGATCAGAGTCTAACGGAGTTTGTTTGCTATTATGATTTCACCTGATTGAAACATTGTACATTGTACAAATGATATATAGAGAAATATCTATAGAACATGGTGTAAATATAAGGGATGTGGTTGAGTTTAACAATCGAAAAAAACAAGAATGTTACACTTGTGCTACAGTGCAGTTGTTCAATGACATGCATTTGTGTACAGTCAATAGAAATGACCACGATTGACCACTGTGTTGGGTCGTCATTAAATTTCTGTGATAAACTGTCGAGTCTTGATTGATTGGTTACCTTGTGGATGAAATTGTATACCGCCCTCAACATGTGAAGAGGTCTGGTTAGAAATCCGGTTTTAGAAAGATAAACAGGTGATTTTACAGATTTTAATGAACTGGAATCGAAGAAAAAATGAATAATTAAAGTTACTAAATGGCACCACCTACTGGAGAACATGGTATGCATCAGTTTATTAGTGCTAATGATAAGTCATTTTATAAATCTAATGAGTTTCTGTATTCTAAATCTATTTTGTATTACACGATGTACTTTTTATATTCGTTGTATTTGCACTAGAATGGCTTATGCATTTAGAAAAGACTAATTTAAATATTAACACGAATTTGGACTGATCAGAACCATTTGGATTTAAAGTACAGAATCCAATCTCTAATTTTACTGGAAGGTAGCAATACGAAATTCAGCGAATTTAATCAAGCATTACGTTTTATTTCTGAGCTGAGTAGTTTTAAACACAATATTAAAATTGTTAATTAATACAACCTACACCTGACATTTGTTTTGATTGATTGCCCACTGTGTATATAACTGGTCCTGGACCACCAGAAGCATTTTGGATGTCTCCGTTCTGATTCACACATCTGATGAGGTCCTGAGCCCAGTTAGTGAAAAACTTTAATCTGGATCAGAATGATCCGGATTTGGAATACCATGAATCAGGTAATCCATTTTACTTTTGTGCTGGTTTTCTGGATTGAATCACTCTGATCTGGAGAATAAAGTTTTTACATTAACCAGATTGGCTTTTTATTAAATAAAACAGGCGACATAAAAGTTATTTTCTCCATACACTAAAGCATTAATATCGTCCGTTTTTGTTACTTTTTCAGAGTCGTTTATTTCAAGAAAAATATTAGTTTTTCTAGGGATTTTTTACTGGTAATTTTCTGCCAGAATATTATTAGCTGTTTTTCTACGTATTTCTCCCCAACAGTATGTAGCCTACTGCAAATAAAACGTTTCTTGTACATTTTATGATAAAGTTTCAAGAAGGCTAAATTTATCTTTTTACTCCACTACGTCATTAAAACATTGTTATTTCGAACTAAAGAAATCGACACTCGCTCTAAGAGATGATTCTTTTTCGAGCTGTGAATCGGTTCAAAAATCGCACTGAACTGTTCATTTCATACGGATTCGAGTGAGTCGGTTGCAGCTGTTTTTGAATCAACAACTCACTGATTCAATCAATGATCGTTACGTCACAACTGTTGCTAAATGTTTCGAAATTTTAATAGTTCGCCGTTGGGGGGCGATATGATCACATGAATCATTGAGATTGATCTCGGATCAGTTAGTAGACAATTTGAATGATATATTCGTGTAATTAAAAGGAAGAGTAGTAGTTAAAGGAACACTCCACTTTTTTTTCTAATAAATCTTAAATTGCATTTATTAGATTACACTTTCAATTTGCCGCTGGTTTGTCGTTGATTTTTTTATTTTTTTTTCACGTGCAGGCTGAAAAATCATTTACAACATTTGACCACCAGGCGTCACCAGCGAGTGGTGTTTTGAGCACTTTTAAAATGTGAATCATTTTGAGAATCAACTGGACTGGTTCAATTGATTCAAAGCTTAGAAAAGTTTTTTAAACCAGTGATTCGGAGCGAGTATCACATTGCAAAAGTCAAGTGATTTAATGATTCGCTGCTAGGGGGCGATGATCTGTGTGAAACCATGAACCAGCGTCAAATGGTTTTTACCTGATCTCAGATCGGATTTACACTGTAGATATTTTGTATTAAAAAGTGTATAATAAAAAGCAAGAGTTGTAATTAATGGTCTCTTATTAGCTTTATTAACAAGCTCAAACATGCAACAAAGACACATCACATGTTTTTATTTATTTTTTTTTTTAAATTGCATTTATTATATTACACTTTCAATTTGCAGCTGGTTTGTCCCTGTTTTTTCCCCACGTGAAGGCTGATTTTTCGTTCGCATTTACAGCATTTGACCACCAGGCGTCACCAGCGAGTGGTGTTTTAAGCGCTTCTAAAATGTGAATCATTTTGAGAATCAACTGGATTGGAACCAGTGATTCGGAGGGAGTATCAGTTTGCTAAAGTCACGTGATTTCAGATGCTTCCTTAAGTCAAAACTGTTTTGAAATGATTGATTGGCCGCTAGGGGGCGATGATCTGTATGAAACCATGACCCAGCGTCAAATGGATTTTATCTGATCTCAGATCAGATTTACACATCTGTAGATATTTTGTATAATAAGTTTATAATAAAAGGCAAGTTGTAGTTAATGGTTTCTTATTTGCTTTATTAACAAGCTCAAACAAACAAAGCAAACAACACAGACACGGCACATATGTTTTTTAAATAGCATTTATTAGATTACACTCAATTTGCAGCCGGTTTGTCCCTGTCCCCCCCCCCATGTGCAGGCTGATTTTTCGTTTGCATTTACAGCATTTGACCACTAGGCGTCACCAGCGAGTGGTGTTTGAGCGCTTCTAAAATGTGAATCATTTTGAGAATCATCTGGACTGGTTCAGTTGATTCAAAGCTTAGAAAAGTTTTTTGAACCAATGATTCAGAGTGAGTATCAAATTGCAAAAGTCAAGTAATTTCAGTAAATTAGGCTTCCGTGATTCGCCGTTAGGGGGCGATGATCTGTATGAAACCATGAACCAGGGTCAGATGGTTTTTATCTGATCTCAGATCAGATTCACACATCTGTAGAAATTCTGTTAAGTGTATAATAAAAAGCATAGTTAGAGTTATAGTTAATGGATTCTTATTAGCTTTATTAACAAGCTCAAACAAACAAAACAAACAACACAGACACATCACATTTGTTTTTTTTTTAATTGCATTAGATTACATTTTCAATTTGCAGATGGTTTGTCGCTGTCTTTTTCCACGTGTATGCTGATTTTTCGTGTGCAATTACACAATTTGGCCACTAGCATAGTTAGTTGCAAAAGTCACGTGATTTCAGTAAACTAGGCTTCCTTAAGTCATAACAGTTTTGAAATTAATGATTCGCCGCTAGGGGCGATGATCAGTATGAAACCATTAACCAGCGTCAAATGGTTTTTACCTGATCTCAGATCAGTTTTATAATAAAAAGGAAGAGTCTTTGTAAATACAGCCAATAAAAGACCATAGGCTATAATTTCAAAGCCCAAAACAAACCCTAAAGATTAATAAAAGAACATACATTATAAAGACACATCAAATATGCTATTATGCTTTTATTAACTGCATTTATTAAGATTACCCTTTTATTTTGCAACTGGTTTGAAAATGATGTTTTTATGCATGTGTATGCTGATTTTTTTTGTTTGCATTTACACCATTTGGCCACCAGGCGTCAGTGTGTTCTGAAACACGCTTCGAAACACTGAATCATTTTCCGAAGCAATTGGTTCAATTGATTCAAAGTTTCGAAATCCTGATAACGTTTAAGATACAGTTGTTGATTGCACGAATTTAAAATACCATAACTTCACTACATAAAATGTGGGTTAGGTAATGATCTAGTGTTAACTTAAATCGTTCAAAAAAGCAGTTAATTTTAATGTAATATTGAGTATCTATACCTTAACTCAAGCAGCTTTACTTGTGTACTTAATCCACCACTGCATTCCTTTCAGCAGTACTACTGCACTTAACAAAAGGTGAACATTGTGGCCGTCTGGTGGTCAAAGGGATGAATAGCAACAACGTGTAATCATTTATGTTTGTCATAATTTAACTTTGGGTGCATTGATGATTTCCTTATTTGGAATATTATCAAGGGTTATGTGGATATGGTCGGAATTAAAACTTTTAAACTTAAGTGGGCTACATTAAAAAAGTGAGTATTTTTTTATTGCAAATTATATAATACAAAACAACAGTACGGGCATCATCACAAAAAGCTTATAAGCACAAAAGTTAAAATATAACACTTTGTCATCATAAATCTTTGTACTTTCACTCAAGTGAAATGTACTCTTTCTGTAGTAAGTTAATATTTAAGTGTACATTGTGGCCGTCTGGTGGACAAAAGGGTAAATAGCACTAGCAGACACTAGCAAGCTGGGCGTGTTCAACAATGTGAAAGAACCAATAAGAGACAATTAACTACTACTTTAACTAAAATGTCTACGTTATTACGCTGATCTGAGATCAGGTGTAAACTATAGTCGCTTGTTCATGTGTTAACTGAGTGCTCCGCCTAGCGGAGAAACCTTGAAATGTCAAAACGTTTCGAACAGTTATGACGTAACGACGTCACCAGCACTTAGCCCCTCCCTATCCAGGAAGCGATTGTCGTCTTGACAAACAGCATTACTTTCTAGTAAACTTATTCTTAGTCTGTAAGTCTATCGTCTTCGTTGTTTGATAGAGTCTCGGTAAACACCACAGAAGATGTCTTTCATCATCAACGTGAGTATTTAGTAATTCTTGCAGAACGTCGTCGTTCCATATGTAACGTATAGTTTCTGCAGCATACTGTTATCACTGCATACAGACGTTTCAAATGCCATTTCATCGCTCGAAAAGGTGTTATTTTTTTTGAGTCTCACACCCACCAGTTTCTTTCGAGTCTCTGTGCGGCACACGCCTATTATAATTTTGTACATTAACGTCTTTTAGAAATTAGAAAATACTCTTATTCTTCTTTCCCTAGCTTATCTCTGGCAGCTTTCAGTTCGTGTTTGACTTGATCCGGAGGCTCTTTGGCTTTAAAAGACGACCTGCCATTACCCTTGAAGATCCTAATGCGAAGTATCCATTGCGTCTTGTCGACAAAGAGGTGAGGATATTTTAAAATATAATTGCTTATCTTGTATATAAACAGGTTTTATTTATTAACAGTTAAATCTGCTCTTTAAAGATTATCAGTCATGACACAAGAAAATTTCGCTTTGCTTTAAAATCACCGGAACACATTCTTGGACTTCCTATCGGTGAGTGCGTTATGCTATCAAAGTAGGTTCGACTGTTGTTTATATGCTAACTTTAATGTTCATGCATTGCAATATGCAGGACAACACATCTACCTGTCTGCTAAAATTGATGGCAACCTTGTGGTGAGGCCTTACACCCCTGTCTCAAGTGATGACGACAAAGGCTTTGTTGATCTCGTTGTGAAGGTATAACATACAATGCATAGAACTGTAAAACAAACATTTTCACGTTACAAATGCACCTTTTGACATTTTGTTGTCTCTCATTTCAGATATACTACAAAAATGTCCATCCAAAGTTCCCTGAGGGTGGGAAGATGTCCCAATACTTGGAGAGCCTTCGTATTGGTGACACAATTGATTTCAGAGGACCAAATGGACTGCTGGTTTACAAAGGCAGAGGTCTGTAGTTTTGAAATTCACCATGAGTCAGGGAAAAGCTATGAAAACATCTACTGTTGCAAGAAAAAGGAGAACATAATTGAGCATGCACATACCAGAAACATAAAAATATAAAAACATTAATTTAAAAAAAAATAATAGACATCGTGACATACAGCATCAACCTTTCTGCAGGATCATTTGCAATCAAGCCTGATAAGAAATCAGAACCTGTGATTAAAACTGCAAAAAATATTGGCATGATCGCTGGGGGAACAGGTAAGCATATGATTTTTTTTATTTAATTTTTTTTGGAAAGCAATTTTTAGGATTTTCTTGTAAGTTCATCTTTATTTTTAGGCATTACACCCATGCTCCAGATAATCCAAGCAATCATGAAAGATCCAAAGGATGAGACTGTGTGTTACTTACTTTTTGCAAACCAGGTAAGTCAAAGATTTTTTTATTTTCTATTTTTCTATTGGCCATTCTACAGAATTGGTTCAAAGTCAGAGTTGGAAATGTCCCGAAAGGTACCCATTTCTAGTAATTGTGCAGTTAATTCTCATATTTTATTTTGAGAAAGTTTTGGAATACATTTCCTTTCCCCAAATTTGTCACTACCAAAACATAGCATGTATAATTTAATAAGGAGGATTACATTGACCTATTAAGATTGTATTTAGATCTACCATGTAAAAAATTGCTTGGTATTTTATTAAAGTTTTGGAGATTAATCAGTAACAATTAAAATTTTAACAATGTTTTAAGTGATTTATTATTTTTTTAATGTTTTTTAAAGAAGTCTCTTCTGCTGATCAAGTCTGCATTTATTTGATCCAAAGTAGAGCAAAACATTAAAATGTTTAAATATTTTTACTTTTTAAAATAGCAGTTTTCTATTCAAATATTTTAAAATGTAACTTATTCCTGTGATTTCAAAGCTGAATTTTTAGCGTCATTTCTCTAGTCACACAATTTTTCAGAAATCATTCTAATATTCTGATTTGCTGCTCAAAAATTACATTTTTTCTCAAGTTTCTTGTACTTTTGATCAATTTAAAGCAATATTTTTGCTAGATTAATTTCTATAATTTCGTTCCCAAAAAAAAAAATGCTGACTTCAAGCTTTTGAATGGTATATTGTATAATGTTACAAAAGCTTTTTATTTCAGATAAATACTGATCTTTGGATCTTTCTATTCATCAAAGAATCCTGAAATAAATGTACTCAACTGTTTTAAATATTGATAACCACAATAAAAAAAAAAAAAAAAAAAAAAAAAAAACCAGCAGATCAGCATATTAGAAAGATTTCTGAAGGATCACGTAACACTGAAGACTGGAGTAATGATGCTGAAAATGTAGCTTTGATCACAGGAATAAATTACATTTTAAAATATTCAAATAGAAGTTATAGCAGTTATTTTAAATGGTAAAAATATTTCACAGTATTACAGTTTTTGCTGTATTTTGGATCAAATAAATGCAGACTTGGTGAGCAGAAGAGACATTTAAAAAAAAAAAGAAAAAAAAAAAAAAGAAAAAATCTTTGACTGGTTCTTTGTAAAAAAAAAGGCATAAAGTTGATCATACTGATTTCAAAGTTAAGGATTCATTAGTTTGAATATACATTGAACCAAAAACTATTGTAACATCTTAGTTGACAATTCAATATACTTTCTGACAAAACATCCTATGTTTTGGTTGTGACGGCACATTTTTGGTAGTGACAGTAATGTTTTGGTAGCGACCATATCGTATTACAGAATTAAAAAAAAAAAAATTGCATAACTCTACAAAAATTGCTTATTTCCCCCCAAAAAAGGATTATGTGTTCCCTTTGTCACTACTGAAACAATGATGACATTAGGGCTGCAACGATTCAAGTATTCGATTTACAAAAAAAATCCGATTGCATTTTGCCCGTGTTGAGTAACTGGCGAAATACCAGAAGTGGCGCATTCCACATATTAAACCCATTTAAAAATCATAATGCTATTAAAATTTCACAAACTCTACAATTTAATTAAATAAATGTACAATGCAGGTTTAATATATGCGCTTTATTTACACGCATGTAGGTTACATACATGCGTCTCAGAGTGGCTCTGTTCACAATAAACACTGCTACACAAACTGTTATTATTTACATGTGTGGAGCATCTCAAACTCCATCTCTGCATGTTTTTGTGAGTTTGAGTTTATTATTTTTTATTATTGATTATTATTTTAGGTTCAAGTGCGTGTAAGGATTTGGAAACAAGCAGAGCACTGCTGTTTCTAAAGCAAGCAGTGCTATCTGCCGTTCAAAACTAAGCTCAGAATCATGATGTTCAGAAAATCTCAGAATCGATGTTCAATCATTTCTCGATTCGCGATGCATCAATTTATTATCCCAGCCCCACTAACTGTTCATCGCGATTTCAGAATAAAAGTTTAAACCTTCACTCTGAGTTTGCACGTTTTGATGTCCACATATTCAAGGAATTACAGTGGCTGTAGCTATTCTATCATAAAGAAATGGCCAAATATTAAAGATTAAGTGGACATTTGAGTTAAATGAGAATTTTAAACAAACATTAGATCGCACAGTAAAGTGTAAAAAACAATCGTCAGGCCGTTGGTGCCCTCTGCAGTCATTTGTTATAATGTATGATGTATGTTAGCTCTATTGTTTATAATTATGTATTTTAACAGTTTTGTTCAATAAAATAATGATTTCTTGCTTTTGATACTTCATTTGAACTAATTATTATTGCCTCACTGCTATTATGCGTGTATTTTAAGACAATTTAAAGGCTCTTGTTGACTCATGTCTATTTTTATTACTACAAAAAAAAAAAAAAAAAAATGTTTATATATATTATCTGATTACTCAATCATCAGAATAATCAACAGATTACTCGATTACCAAAATAATCGTCAGTGACAGCCCTAGATGATGTGTTTCAGTCGTGACTATTACGGTAGTGACATTTTAAATACTTTTGATCCCAGCTTAGCATATGGTTAGCTAACACCGTTTTGAACAGTTGTACACAACTCGATTTTAATGGAAAAAGATGTCACTACCGAAACTTCACCATACGTTTTATTCATGACCGTTTCGGTAGTGACATTTTTAGATACTTTTGAGCCTACCTCAAAGATGCTAATCAGCACATGGCTAGCTAGCACAGTTCTAAACTGTTGTACACAAAAAAAAAAAAAAAAAAAAAGTTATGGAATAACACCAAAAAAAAAAAAAAAAAAAGTGTGCTTAATTGCAGAAAAAAAAAATAAAAAATGTGTAGTAGAGTTGCACGATTCTGGATAAAATAAGAATCACAATTTTTTGTCTCAAATAGAGATTACGATTCTGAACTAAACAAAATAATGTGTAATTTACTAGAGGCTATGACAATATGAATTGCTGCAGTCCATTTAAAAAAATATGCAATTAATTTGAGTGGATTTTTATATTTATATACACACACACCCCAACTTTTATTATTAATACTATGAAGAATTGCTTTAAATGAACGATTTAATGATTTACCCATAAATACTTCATTCTATCATTACTGTTTTTGAACAAATCTTCTGAATGATTAAAATTAAGTCACTTTTTGCCACCTAGTGGCGAAACAATGCAGTCGACACAAAAGGTATTTGAAACACCAGTTAAAGGAGTAGTTCACTTCCAGAACAAAAATGTACAGATAATTTACTCACCCTCATGTCTTCCAAGATGTTCATGTCTGTCTTTCTTCAGTTGTAAAGAAATTGTTTTTTTGTTTTTATATATTTTTCAGGATTTTTCTCCATATAGTGGACTTTTATGGTGCCCCCCCGAGTTTGAACTTCCAAAATGCAGTTTTTTGAATGCAGCTTCAAATGGCTCTAAATGATCCCAGCTGAGAAAGAAGGGTCTTATCTAGTGAAATGATTGGTTATTTTTGAAAAAAATAAATAAATGAATACATTTCGATAAGGCTGGGATCATGTAGAACCCTTTGAAGCTGCATTTAAACTGCATCTTGGAAGTTCAAATTCAGGGGCTCCACAGTAGTCCACTATATGGAGAAAAATCCTGAAATGTTTTCCTCAAAAAACAATTTCTTAAAAATCTGACTGAAAAAAGAAAGACATGAACATCTTAGATGACAAGGGGGTGAGTACATTGTCTGAAAAATTTTTGCTCTGGAAGTGAACTTCTTTAACTTTCAAAAAGGGATTTGTTCTATTTTGATCTCTACCATAGACGTCAACAGCTGCGTCTCATTTTGGAGGCTGCATCCTCCGGAGGTCGCATTGAAGGCTGCATGTGTCATTAAGGATGTCTTATTTAACCAAAAAAAAAATAATAAAAATAATAAAAAAAGTAACCATAATTAATAACCTTATATGCTCATTGAGGCGTAAAATATAGTAGTGATGTTCCTTAAAATTACACAGATTCTCAGACTTTTGATAGAACCTATCCACTTACACCTATGTAGGTATGAGAGAGAGGGACATTATTTTTCTTCTTAACTTTAGGGGGGAAATTTAGGGGGGTTAGCGATCAGGACAGCCACCTCCCAAATGAAAGTACCTAATAATTTATATTTATTTATTTATATATTTTTATATATTTATTTATATATATTTATTTTTATATATGTTAAATTATTTTGGGTTTCAATAGAAAGATTTTAGTAAACATCTAAGATTTAAATTCTTGATTTTTTTTTTTTTTTTTTTACTTGTGGTAGAGCAGCTTGCACCAATTCTGTAGAATGGCCCATAAACATTTATACGTACTAATTATGAACAAAAATACATTTTTATGTTGAAAGTGCAAATTACACACAGAAATACGTCTCTTTAGTCCAGTTTGTTTGTTGTCATAGAAAGCATTTAAAACTAATAATTATTCCCACTCACTACTCTTTTTGTCTTCTCCAACAGACAGAAAAAGACATTCTCCTACGTACTGAGTTAGAGGAGATCACGGCCAATCACCCGACACGTTTTAAGTTGTGGTACACCGTCGACAGGGCTCCAGATGGTAAGAATCTCTTGTTTTTGTAGATGCTGTTTAGCAAAAACGAAAAACCTCAGTTTAGGTGACTTAAGTTCAACCAGACATTAAAAAATAAAGCACAAGCTGAAATAAGCGAATTCATGTGTTAGGTTGGGAGTACAGCCAAGGCTTCATCAATGAGGACATGGTGAGGAACCACCTTCCTCCACTCGCAGATGACACACTCATCCTCATGTGCGGACCACCTCCCATGATTCAGTTCGCCTGCAACCCCAGCCTGGACAAGGTGGGCCATTCCAATGACAGGCGCTTCACCTTCTAGAAGGATGTCACCTGAAACAGAGCAGTTAAAAAGTCTAAATTATAACCATGCTACCACCTGCCAGATCCTCTTATATATTCCACATGCACACTAACTGAAAAAGATCTATAATAATGCATGCAAGATGTATCTGCCAATCAGGTTATTTGTTGGAGATGTTTTATGTTTGGTGTGTTTTATGCCTTAAATGCAAACAAAAAGTTTTCAAAAGCTGAATATCAAGATTTTTTTACTTGCTTAATTCATCTTATAAACCTCAACAGATATTGGTGATGGATAATACTTCACAATTATGTAGTGTCCATGTTACACATCATTTTTACATTCACAGAAACAAGCTGTCCATCAAAGTACAAGGCTCATGTTGTACATTTGTTTTAATCCTACACATATTAATGTGATCCTTCTGTAACATGGATGCTGAAATGGGATCTGGTGTTCCTCAGTGTACGCAGTTCATTTGTCTAGATCTGCATTTTTTTATTCTGGTCCATATTAGTTGGTCTCTCTCATCTGATTTAACTCTGCATAAAATGCATGAACTCACCAGAGTGTGTCAGATTGGAGAGAAAAACAAGTGCGGGATCAGGATTAAGAGGAACCAGAAAGTCATCATTGTTGTAAGGAGTCAAGACAAAAAATTATCCAACAAATCAAGAGGTTAAGCAGTTTTCAATCTGTTTGTTAAGTGCCTTTCTGTAAACCTTACGTTGCATTGTTACATTGAATCTGATGCAGTTCTAAGTGCATGATTAAATACAGTAAATGCTGTATTTAATGAGTAAAAAAAGATTTATGACTTGTTTGCAGCTCATATAACTTGCACTAATTTTGCATTTACCAATAAAGATATTCTTTTTTGATTTTGCCAAAGTTAATATTTCAGAGTGTTTAATGTCAAAATGCGCTCTATAATCATTTTATTCCATTAAAATGCCAAAAGGTTAGCCTCAAACAATATGTGCACCAAGCGCAAGCTAATGTTTATTTAATATATGAAGAGTTCATTTGCAAAAACAGCAAAAATTTCATTTTTAACAATTTTCAAAAATCATGTTTTCTCATTGTGCATTCCAGTTAATCTCAATTAAACTGCAGTTGGGTTATTTTGATTAAGTAAAAATAAAAAAAAATACAGCCAACACAAAACATAACATTATAAATTGGAAAAAAAAAAAAAAAAAGTTTTCTGTTTTTGCAACTAAACTATTCATATAATGCCCAATCCATCAACAAACTGATACAGTTCGTTGGCCCATCTGAATGTTTCGTTACTGAATGAATCAGCGTTTCGAACGAATCGGCTTAACGAATCGACTCCAGTGACTCGTTCACAAAGGTTTGTCGCCACCTGCTGGCGAAACAGTGCAACGCGCAGAGAGAGTTGCAATACCCACGAAAATAAATTACTTGGCTACTAAGTATAAGTGTGCTTGTGAAATATTTTGCATTTATGAAAATAGTAAATTTGTTTTAGTGCATTCCCTATAGGTGCCACTTTAAAGAGTTACAGCACTATTACAATGAAATTAATCCTCTCCAAAAAGGAAAGCGGCATAGAGCTTCTACAGGTACTGCACTTTTCATTGATTAATGCAGATACACTTACTGTCCACAAGAGGGAGCAGATACAATCATCTGATCTCATGCATATGCCTTTTCTATTAATTGATAAAATAAAATAAATTAGACAATTTATAAGACGGATTTTCCCCCCATTCATTACTGTACAGATTATAGAAGTCAACGGGTATTTTGATACTTAAATAACCGTTTATACAAGTCGGTCCTAAACCATTCAATCTGCAAACACCGACTTAACAGCATTAAATCATTAACTGTGAACAAACACACACATTTTAAATAACTAAAGACAAATACATACCTACTTAAAAGAGATAAATCCATACAAAAGACTAAGGCCGTCGTGTATTTTAAATGTTTGATTTTTGAGCACATGGCTTTAAGTTAAACACAACTTTTTATCTTTCTTACCGCATCCGTTGAAAGCTAATATGGTTCATTTACCAAAACTGGCAAGTTTCTGTTCTGCTCGTCGAGTTCCTAATAAAATGATACAAAGAGTTGGAAACGTATAGTTTAAAACACATGAGATTCAAACACGCCGTCTCACACACAACCTGCCGCCTGAAGTTAGTCGTTTGATTAATTAATGCTCATATTACCTAATTGTCCACAAGAGGGCGTTTTTTTTTTTTAACCGGATGTTAACATTTAATTTTATAAAAATGTACTTTTTGAGTATGTAAACATTAAAGCAGGCTAGACGTTTTGGAATTTAATTAATCACTTAACCTAAAAAAATACTTGAGTTTTCCTATTATCGGCATTTTTATTGTTGTTGTTGTTAAAAACTAAAGAACAGTTTTCCATCCGGTCCGCTTGGCGGCAGAAGCGCGCTTCGCTTTAATTCAGACTGACATCCTGAAGCTGCCGAACAAAAGAAACTTCAAGATGACAGCCTATACATACGTACGTGAGTCACAAAAACACCAAATAAATACAACTAGTTGTCCACTGTTCACACAACACAGGTTTACGAAAAATGCGAAGTCCTTGAGATATTATAGAGTCAGTCGGGGAAAATGTGGTTTCACTCTCATTAATATGTAAATCTCAACGTAACACAAATACCACAGGTGGAAAGCATGTTGTGCACATCGGTTTATTAACATAATAAAGTAAACACACAGATGAAAAACATTTTATACACTTTTAATTCACTTTGATTAAAAAAGAAAATACTAAATGTAATTTCATCATACAAAACGATGAAAAATGGGCGTGTTTATCTGCTGTCAAACAATGTGATTGACTGGCAATCTGGCCGATAAGAGTAGAGAACTGTGACGCATTTTGCGACGGATTGGTTGTTTTTACGCCTAAGGGCGTGACATAATTTTTTAACCAATCGGAACGTGTAAAAGAGGAAGAAGGGCGTGTCCGTTTTTACATATCGCAGTCAGGCTGATCCAAAAATGTTGTATTTTGAATAAATGCTGTTCTTTTTTAACTTTTTGTTCATCATAGAATGCTGAAAAAAGAGTCACAGCTTCAGGTTTTACATTTGTAATGCTTATAATTGTTATTTTTATGTTGACAAAGATGCTTAAATTCTTATTGTAATTTGTTCTCTTTTTTACATTTTTTTAAAACACTTTAAATACTCATTTAATAATTAAATTAAAGATTAAAATATTTAAAATATAAAAAAGTTAATTATTTATCAATAATTTATTTAGAACTAAAACCTAGAATTAAAAACTAGAACCGACCACCTCGGGTTTGTACTTAAACACATGCAATTCATGTAATTAACCACCTATTGGTTTACATGCCTTCACTCAGATTTAACACAACAAATAGGGACTTTTGCTTGAGGAAGAAAATGTTAAGTATGTGTCACTTGGGCATATAGTAAATGAGCCCATTTAGAGCCAACTCTGAGTCTGTTGACGCTGACATATAGTGTGGTAGAAAGTCAAGCGCAGTTTTCCATCCGCTCCACTAGGCGGCAGAAGCACTTTCAGGGACTTCGGATCCATGACAACAGGAAACATAAGAAGACGAACCTCCGGAAGACGCACAGCACTTCGTGCCATGTGAGTTACTGAAACGCCACATAAAACAAACATTACATTCGCGTTTGTGGCTTCTGAACGATGCGTTCACACAACAAACGTTTATCGAAATGTGACGGGTTTTTTTTTTTATTAAGTTATTAGAGAGCCAGTTAATCGTTCAACCGAACTGTGTGGACGTAGCCCCGAGATACAGCAGCATTTTCTCGCACTGAGTTTCCAGAAAATAGAATAGAGGCTGTTCTGTTTTCGTATTAGTATTTATTTGGCAGGCGGATAAAATTTGTAACTTTACATATGTAAAGTGATTTAAAGGATAAAAGGGAAAAAACATTTAAATATCTCTTAATCAATTGCTGAAACGCTGGATTTGGTGGGCGTGTTTACCTGCTACCAAACGTGCGATTGATTAGCGAGTCAGACCAATGGGAGAGGAGAACGTCACCGCCTCTCTTTTCGGATTATTTGTTTCTTCCTTAAAGGGTGGAGCATGTGGGCGGGGGCACATTATTTAACAAATAGCCGCGTGGAAAAGAGGAAAAGCACTTTTGATCTAAAAGTGGTATCAGAAATCTCAACCGGGGCTGTGTTTCCCAAAAGCGTTGCAAGTTGACTTAGGCTTACGATGCTTTTGGGAAACGCAGCCCAGATATTTTTCTTGTCCACATTGTAATGTTTACTTGCATATTCGACAAAATACATGAATTTAACGATAAAGTAGTCTTGAAAATGTAATCCTGTTGATTTTCATAAAACACACACACATACATAATATATATATATATATATATATATATATATAATAATATATATATATATATATATATATATATATATATTTTTTTTTTTTTTTTTTTTTTTCAATTTAAATTAGTTTTTAATATAAAAGTAATATTTAATATTTATAGTTTTTATATAGTATTTAATATAGTACATGCTACATAAAATTAAAGTCTTAATTCTCTACAATCTGTGTTTTAATTGTTTCCCATGTGTAAATGTGTTTTACCAGAAGCAGAGTTCTGGGATGTGTGGACAGACTTTGACTGTGACACCACCTTGTGGACAGGTAAGACTTAACAACGTGTGATTTTTTGTTGTGTTTTCTTTTAATACAATATTTTTTCCGTCCCAGTGTGGACAAACTCTGACTGTGACACCACCTTGTGGACAGGTAAGACTTAACAACGTGTGAATTTTTGTTGTGTTTTCTTTTAATACAATTGTTTTTTTTCTGTCCCAGATGATGGACTTCTGCTCATGTCGGTAAGTATTAGGTAAGTATTTTCTTTTTTTTTTTTTTTTTTTTTTTTTTTTTTTTTAGTAATTCAAGCTTTTATCTTCTAAAAAGTAGTATAACCCCTGCTGGACATTGTGCCAGGGTCAGGGAGGACCTGAATCACCCCCGCCCCTTCACTCACACAACACTCACTCTTATCGCTGTGATCTGGCTGGAATTGAACCAGCGACCTCTGAACCGTGAGGCAGTGCTCTTACCGCTGAGCCACAGATCACTTGTCTAAGTGTGTGCTGGAACTTATATTTCACTGTTTACCAGTGATTTTACAATAAAACAGTTAAAGCTTAGGCTGAGTCTTTTCACTCATATCACAGTGATCTGGCTGGAATCGAACCAGCAATCTCTGATCCATGAGGCAGAGTGCTTACCTGTGAGCCACAGATCACTTGTTTAAGTGTGTGCTGGAACTTATATTTCACTGTTTACCAGTGATTTTACAATAAAACAGTTAAAGCTTAGGCTGAGTCTTTTCACTCATATCACAGTGATCTGGCTGGAATCGAACCAGCAATCTCTGACCCATGAGGCAGAGCACTTACCTGTGAGCCACAGATCACTTGTGTGAATGGGTGAAGGATACTTCACTATTCACCTGTGATTTTACAATAAACCAACTAAAGCTTTGGCAGAGTCTTTCTGTTAGGATTTGAACCCTTGTCTTTATCACCACCTTATTGGAAAAGCATGTGTTTAGCCACTTGCACCATCACGGCTTTCACACCAAGTACTGGTGTTTAGAGACATCTGACAACAATTTAATATCATGTAAATTTCTTGGACACTTTAGTTGATCACCTAATCTTTGAGAAATAACATATTTTTGTTTGTTTCTTTTTTTTTTTTTTTTTTAGGAAAGTAGAGCATAGATGGGAAACTAAGGCAGTGTGATCAAGACAAGACCGGAATCAAATACAGGTGAGCCAGTATCTCTTACATGTAGTGACAGATGCTTCTGAAACACTGATACATGAAGATTTTAATTGTTTGTTTGAATAAGTGGGCAAGTTACATGATTTCTACAAAACAAGGCTTTGTTACATTTTGAAACATATCTGTGTTTCACCACTAGGGGGCGATCTGGTGAACTTAAAAAACAGCATTTTGAGTTTTAACTGATCCCGAGTCACTTTTATAGTTTAGGCTCTATTTTAGTGACAAACAATAAAAAATGGAGGGTGATATTTATAAAACAGAAATTATACAGACACTTCATTTTAATAATATTAAATGATTTGTAGATTACATTAAATAGATTAAACTTTCATGTGAAAACATTGTAAAAAAGCTGTAAAAGCTTATGCTTGGTTTTTAGTTACATTTACACCACTTGACCAGCAGGTGTCCTTAGCTGCAAAAGTGAATCCTTTTGTAAATCAGTGATTTATTTCATTTGATTCAGAGTTTTGAATAGCTCCATTCCTTTCATCACTACTTGTGATAGATTGTGAGTTATAATATCAGAATTTCTTAAAAATAACTTGCAGACACTCCTGATTTAAAACTAAAAAGAATATTTTCTCTACCATTTGGTTTTCTCTTAGACAGAAGACGACATTCTCCAATGTTCTGAATTAGAGGAAGTCAAATCAGATGGTAAGAACCTCATGTTTTTGCAGAATCTGTTTAGCTAAATCAATAACCTTAGTTTAGGTGTAACCTTAAGTTGATGTTGTAACTCAACTCAAGTTCAACCAAACCCACACTTGCAGTTTCTACACTTGAGCATTTTTTATCACATTATGGATTTCTGTATTTGGCCACATGGTGTGTAAATTTGCTATAAGTTTTTTTTTTTTTTTTTTTTTTTTTTTTTACAGAGTTTTAATCACACATTTCGATTTTCAAAATGTTGCACTTTAAATTAAACGTTTTAAAAATGTCTTTTCATTAGTCACTATGAAAAGATGACACAAATTAGTAATTGTGATGCTTCTAATTAAGTGATAAAAAACAGCTGGAAAGGTTTGGATATATCAATAAATTGTGAAACACTTTTATGTTTTACTACTAAATTAAATGTCACTTTTGCTCATACTGTAATGTTTTTTTGTGAGTTACGAAGTGTGATAAATTATAGGTTATGCTTAGACTTAGCCCTGTAGTGTGCATTAAGGACACTGAGCTTTGGTATTTATCAAACCTAGGATGTTATGTGCATTTACTTCCTGTTGCATGTCTGTGCTCTCAAGTGGCCAGGACTACAAGTGTTGGTATTGGGACAAACCCATAATCGGCCAAGGTTTCATCAGTTAAGACGTAGTGACAGGTGACAGACTCATCCTCACGTATAGTCGTGATTCAATTCATCTGCAAACGTGTATTTCTTGATTCTGGTCCAGCACTGCACATTTTGCATGGTTTGTCTTCCAGTCAGATTCAAATTGTCAACCTGTTTTCAGAGAGCTACATAAACTGATCTGAGTCTATCTGATAAGAGAAACCAACTAAATGTGGGTTCCAGAACAGGAGTTGAGCTCTGCAAATAGCCATCATTGTAGATCCATTCCAGTAGAAGTCATCTAAAAAAATGAAAGAAAAACAACACAAAAGGTTATTTACCAAATGTTGCATTGCTTTGATTCAGATTAGTTGCATGATTCCAGACATGCTGTATTTAGTGAGAACAAAAAACATGTCTAATAATGTGTAATGTCTTATAATAATAATAATAATAATAATAATAATATGTCTTATAAAATGCAAGTCAAACAATGTATTATTAGCTCTTTAATTAATTTATTTAAATTTACTATTGTACTAGTAATAGTTGTACTATTTCAGACTGGTTCTGGTAGGAACCGCTGCGGAGTAGCCCAATACATCCCTGATTCGTCATAAAGTGAAGTAGCTCCGGCTACAATGTTCTTCCGCAAGACGCATGTAGTTCTGTTTATTAACCGCTAGAGCACCAAAAGTTACGGATTGCAGCTTTACCTGCAGTCATATTACCTGTCTACAAAAGATTGTTTCTGATCCACAAAAGAATGTTTTTGTATAAGTTATTATTTCAGGTATCTTGATATGTAAAATACTCTCCAAAATCATCTTAATATTTTAAAACGCTAAAATGTTTACCGCAGGGGCGTAGCACCAAATTCTGGGCCCTATGCACAAGCAGTGGCCATGGGCCCCCGTAAGCTTGAGGTTCACAACTACCTACAACTAACCTTACTACTAATCTAAGAACTCTTATATGTATAACTAAAAAAGCATGTGTTTAGCCACTTGCACCATCGTGGCTTTCACGCCAAGTACTGGTGTTTAGAAACATCTGACAACAATTTAATGTCATGTAAATTTCTTGGACACTTTAATTAATCACCTAATCTTTGAGAAATAACATATTTTTGTTTGTTTCTTTTTTTTTTTTTTTTAGGAAAGTAGAGCATAGATGGGAAACTAAGGCAGTGTGATCAAGACAAGACCGGAATCAAATACAGGTGAGCCAGTATCTCTTACATGTAGTGACAGATGCTTCTGAAACACTGATACATGAAGATTTTAATTGTTTGTTTGAATAAGTGGGTAAGTTACATGATTGACAAAACAAGGCTTTGTTATATTTTGAAACATATCTGTGTTTCACCACTAGGGGGCGTTGATCTGGTGAACTTAAAAAACAGCATTTTGAGTTTTAACTGATCCCGAGTCACTTTTATAGTTTAGGCTCTATTTTAGTGACAAACAATAAAAAATGGAGGGTGATATTTATAAAACAGAAATTATACAGACACTTCATTTTAATAATATTAAATGATTTGTATATTACATTAAATAGATTAAACTTTCATGTGAAAACATTGTAAAAAAGCTGTAAAAGCTTATGCTTGGTTTTTAGTTACATTTACACCACTTGACCAGCAGGTGTCCTTAGCTGCAAAAGTGAATCATTTTGTAAATCAGTGATTTATTTCATTTGATTCAGAGTTTTGAATAGCTCCATTCCTTTCATCACTACTTGTGATAGATTGTGAGTTATAATATCAGAATTTCTTAAAAATAACTTGCAGACACTCCTGATTTAAAACTAAAAAGAGTGGCCATGGGCCCCCATAAGCTTGAGGTTCACAACTACCTACAACTAACCTTACTACTAATCTAAGAACTCTTATATGTATAACAAAAAAAGCCTTATTACACAACTTCTCTGAATTTCTGTTTTATTTGCAGAATGCTTAAAAGCTAACAGTAGATGCCACCAAAGGTAGCCTAACATTATAGGCCTGCATGAAAATTGAAACACTTTTTCATTTGGCTGAAGAGAACAGCTTTTTATCAAGGAGTATATTACATTAAAGAAAAATGCCATTTCAGCGTTCCACAGTTTCTGAAACTGAGTGCCATGCGTTTCACAAGTTAGCTTTGCTACTAATATGACCTATCCTCATGAACCTATATGACATTGAGCCTACAAAGTTAGACTATTATAGTCCAATAACAAATATTAATTTAGTTTTCGAATTAGTATACTATTGAAATGGTGTAGGCTATGCAAACAAGGCATCATGTAATTTCTAATTTTGTGTTATGCCGTTGTGTTATTAGCACTCATAATCGCGGTGGTATTGAAGTGTTTTGTAACCACAGCAGGAGTTCATTTGTAGACTATTTGCTCTCACATTTTAGGCTCACCTTTCTTGGGAAAGAAGTCTGTTAGCAGTTGCTTTCCCTCATTTCTTTTTTTTTTATCCCTTTCTTGCCTCTCTTTCTTTTCTGAGAACCGGATTTAGCTTTCTTAGACATCATCTTCCATAGCACAGTTATACACTGCCGTCTGCCGCTTCAGCAGAATGAACGCTACTTCAAATGCGCCTAGTCAAAAAGCCCGGTGAAGGTGGACTAAACCATTTCGTGCAAGGGAGAGGGTGCCTGTCCTCAGACACTATATGTACTTGGACACCATTTAATACATCAATCAACTGATGCATTTACCCAAAATATTAGCATTTACATTAGTTAACAACATTTATTGTGATCTTAAAATTATAAATTCTTATTATTAAATTCTTAAATAAAATTTCACTCCTCAGGGGCCCTGGTAATCCAGCTGAAGGCACGTGATGGAGCTTTACTACTAATCAAAGTACCGACTTCATTGACTAAACGCGCCTCACGACATCGTGCGATTAATCGTTGCAGCCCTATAATTTAGTCCCACTTTTCACCCAACTACGACGCCCCTGGTTGACCGAGAGTTCGATCCTCTACCTAATGTTTCGCTCAGTCAAATCCTTGTCGCCACATAGTGGCGTTTCGAAGTAACATACAAAAAGAGTCAACGTAAAACCCCCACCGAAAATAAACTGACCGTCTGTCTGGAACACGCGGAGTGATACAGACAGTGAAAAGCACCAGTGCAGCTGCTGAACTGAATATCAGCGCTCTCGGAACTATTTCCTCTGTTATAATACATTGGCACATTAATCAGTAGCTACCACTAAACAAATTAAAACAAGTTAATACGTTTAGTGGCAATACTCCATTCTGAATAACTAAAGACAAATAAACATCTAACGTTATGTTTTAATAGACAAGCACACAGCAAGATCGTCCCTTGTTTAGCTTGTTTACACTCCGAGCACATGCCTTTCAGTTAAACACAACACAATTTTATCTGTCTTACCTCATCAGTTAGAAGCTAAAATGATTAATTTACCGAAACTGGTTAATTCACGATGTTTTGCTGGTCGACAGCCTGACAAAATCGTAGATTTGTTTCCAATTCAGATCACAGCCCTCTCAGATACGACTAGCCACCTCGAGTTTGTTATTTGATTAACAGTAATTGACCGTAAGAGGGAGCTGACGATCACTTACTTTGCCTTGTTCCATCCCCTCCACTAGGCGGCGTAAGCGGGCTTTACGTTAAATATGACGCCCAGAGACATCGCAACATAAAAGCGTGACACCAGACGGTCCTCACAACGCGCTCTGAAGTTATGACAGCACAGATTCTGCAGATGACAGCTCAGCGACAGACTCCTAATGTTTTTAAACATCACTTAAGGAAACAAAACGGACACACGCTGCGATAAAGTCCAGGAATCGGAGATGTCACGCCGACTCGCCTGTAAGTAACGTTATCTTCCTCATACAGTACATTTCTCTTGTAAAATAACTAGCACGCATTTTCTAGTGGTCCTTATTCTTTATATTTAAGTAACTGTTTAAGTTTGTATTGTTTTGCAATTCTGGCATGTTACAGAGGAGCTTATTTGTCAGTTAGATTCATGTTATGATGGGATCTTTAACCTAAAGTGTTGTTTGACAGTTAGGTCTTATTTTTTATTGTTATCAGAGACTTTGTTTACATGCTGCTTTCTTGTTGAACTCACTGTAAGACGAACAAAGGATTTGCTATGTTCTGTGTTACTTTATTAGTTTTATATAGTAAGAATCGTCTTGTTCTTTTGCTGTAGGTAAATACTAGATTCATGTGTTTACAAACACAGTTGGTGTTGTACGAAAGTTTGTTTTAGTGTCTTTCTGAGGCTGCAGATACAGTAATATATAATATATAATATAATAGTATAATATGCTATTTGTTTCTTATTGTAGAGTTAGAAGTATTTATGTGGTCATAATCCTGAATTTAATTAAAAATAATTGTATTTTTTTAAATGTAGTTTTATATGCCAACGTTCAAACTTCTGTGTATGTGTGTGTATGTATTTATGTCAGTAATATGAGTGATTATTTATCTGTTTAGCCTACAGAATAAGAGATGATGGATGAGTTATAGGACATATGGATCGACGTTCACTTTAATCATGGACTTTGGATAATACAAAGGTAATGCTTTTAATTATTTTTATTTTGACACTAATGCTTAAATTCTTGTTGTAATTTTTTTTTTTTTACATTTATTTTTAGATACTTTAAATACTTATTTAATTAGATTAGAATACTTAAATTCTTATTTTATGAATTAATATTTTGACATTTATTTTTAGACATTTTTAATTACTAATTGTATTCATTAAATTAAAGAAAAAAAGTTTTTTTTGCGGCTGTAGATGATTTTAAATTCTGATTATAATCATTATTTAACCATCATCATTCATTTTATTTTATTTTATTTTTATTTTTTTGTAATTTTTTTTTCAACATGTGCAGAATGGTTTTCCTTAACTGATACAAACAAACGGCCGTTTGTGTGGTTGCTGATGGTCCAGTGGTCAGAGCTGAGGGTATGAGACCTAAACCCATCACAGGAGACCTGGGTTCAAATCCCCCCTCTGCTACTGGACTAAACACTACTAGTAAGGTGGTAGTGTGTGTGTGTCTGTTTTTTTATTTTTTTTTTTTAAATTAAAAGAAAAAAAAAAACTTCCTCCTCCTTTCTCAGGGATAGCTCCCTCTCTCTTCTCTGTAGGTAAGCCCCCACCTCCTGATCCAGCCTTCATCTCTTGTACTACCCCACATATGTTTGTCAGGTAGTGGGATTTGAACCCATGCTTCTACTGTAACCTTGTCCGCAACCAACGTGTCTAGCCACTGGCGCCATTGTGGCTGTCACGTTGAGCGCTGTCGTTTGGGGCACTTTGTTGGATTTAATGATAGAAATAGTGGGATTTGAACTCAGGTCTCCAAGATGAAAGTCCCAAGCTTTAACCACAGAGCCACTGAGCCTGTGGTGTTGTGGAGTCTTTTGGACAGGGTTTTATTGAGAGATTTAATTTAAACAATGGTAAGATAGCAAAGATGGGATTTGAACCCAGACTTTTGTGTTATGTGTACAAGTGCTCTACCACTGAGCCACAAAGCCTGTGGTAATTGGACTGTGTAGATTGTGTGTTTAGCTGCAGCATTAAATACAGCTACAATTTAACACCCTCAATAGTGGGATTTGAACCCGGGTCTCCAAGATTTAAAAAAATAAAGCTTTAACCACTGAGCTACTAAGTTTGTAACAATATGGCAACGTTTGTTTCAGGGGTCATTTTTAATTTAAGTTTAGCTACAGCATTAATGAAAGCTACAATTTAACTCAAGCATAGTGAGATTTGAACTTGGGTCTCCAAGATTAGAAAAGCAAAGCTTTAACCACTGAGCCACAGGGTTTATTACACTAAGTGGTAATTTGTTTCAGGGGTCATTTTGATTTTGTTTAGCTACAGCATTAATCAAAGCTACAATTTAACATAAGCAATAGTGAGATTTGAACTTGGGTCTCCAAGATTAGAAAAGCAAAGTTTTATCCACTGAGCCACCGAGTTTGTGACGCTATGTTGGAGTTTGTGTTTGTTCAAACTGTTTAGCTCCAACAAGCTCCAAATCACGTCTGCTGGGAAGTTTTATTTTTTGGGGCATTTTTCATTTGACAGGACAGTGTAGATGAAACACGAAGTGGAAGAGGGAAAGGTTCGCGAGGCAGGACTTGATTTTGGGACACCTGAGGCACAACTGCACCATATGTCAGCACACTGCCCACAAGGCTATTGGTGCCAACACCTGTTTGGAAGTTTCTAGTATTCATGAAGACCTTGCTAAGCTTGATCAGGTGTGTTTGATTAGGGTTGGAGCTAAACTGTGCAGAGCTGTGGCCCTCCAGGAATTGAGTTTGAGCACACTTTACTGCATTAATGAAAGCTACAATTTACCTCAAGCATAGTGAGATTTGAACTCAGGTCTCCAAGATTAGAAAAGCAAAGCTTTATCCACTGAGCTAATGGGTTTGTAATGCTAAATGAAAGTTTGTTTCAGGGTCATTTTGATTTTATTTCAAACTGTTTAATTAGCTACAGCATTAATTAAAGCAAGAACTTACAAGTAAGAAGATGTGATGTTATGGGAGTGGTTGTTTCAGGTGTCATTTCAATGTTTAGTTACAGCATTAATTAAAGCTACAATTTAACATAAGTAACAGTTAGATTTGAACTCAGGTCTCCAAGATTGTGGATTTAAACTGCTTTGATTGTGATATTCTTGAGAACTTTCTGTCGTATGACAAAACGAATAACCCACAGGATTTGAAACAATACTTTCAAATTTTAAGGCAAGCAATTGTCCTCTGTACCACAGGGTTTGTTTTTAGGTCTAGGGTAAATGTAGGTAAATTTACATTGTTAAAACAGAAAAGTGATTATTGCATCTGTGAGATTTGAACATGTCTCTGTTGTAATTTTGTAAAAAAAAAATATTGTATCAGATGAACTGTTTTGGGAAAAAAAAAAATCAATTAAATGTCTGTCAGACATCAGTCTTGTGTTTAAATGCATGAAACTGATAACACAAACACAACTTGTAAACAACATTTGTTTATTGAAATCCAGTATCATGTAAATTATAAACATAGAACGCAACAAACCAGCCTTTCTAATAATCCTAAAGAGCTTGATTAGCTGCTTCAGGTGTTTTTAATCAGGTTGGAGCTAAACTCTGGAAAGTGTCTGTTTTAACATATTAATGCACATTGTCCACAAGAGGGAGCTGATACACTGATCTGATCTTATGCACGTGCCTGTTTATCAGTAAAAATCAGTATTAAAAAAAAGAAGCTTCCATTAAACAATATAAATGTTTAGTTGTTTTATTAGTCAGTATAGACTATAGATCAGGGGTGGTGAACTCCAGTCCTGGAGAGCCACAGCCCTGCAGAGTTCAGCTCCAACCCTAATTAAAACTCACCTGCCTGTATCTTTCTAGTAACCCTTCAGACCTTGATTAGCTTGTTCAGGTGCGTTTGATTAGGGTTGAAGCAAAACTCTGCAGGGCTGCGGCTCTCCAGGACCGACGTTCTCCACCCCTGCTATCGATTATAGATGTTAACAGTAGTTGTGATTTTAATGATCATTGATCTAAATACATACAGTATGATCTACATAACCAGTGATCAGTCTGTCCATGATTTAATGTGGATTAAAATGTGATGTTTGTCTTTGTAGGTAGAAGCCAAAGTCTCACTCCTCCATCTATAACCTCATGATCATTCAGAGGTCCAGAGACTCAGAGCTTCACATCCTCTTCAGTGACACAGAGAACGATCCTCACCCTGATGGAGAAAAGTGAAATCAGTGAAAAATAATTCAGATGCTGCTGTATTTTTAGACTGGAATTGAAACTAAATAAATATTTATTTATTGGTTATAAGGATCTGCTTTTAACATCTTTGGAAATAAAAGCATGTGTCTGTTTGTCATTTAAAAATATCATGTATGGCCAACCCTGTTCCTGGAGATCTACCTTCCTGCAGAGTTTAGCTCCAACCCTGATCAAACACACCTGTTTCTAATTGTCAAGCGCTCCTTCAGATCCTAATTAGTTGGTTCAGGTGTCTCCAAGAACAGGGTTGAGCACCCCTGATGTATGGTTTTTAAATTATTAGAGGCGTACTATTTTTTTTCCTGGTCAAACTCACTGTCCAGATGTTCCACAAGGGGGAGATGTTGACCCTGATTGCCTACACCTGCTTATAAATATTAATAAAAAGTCACCATTAGACACTTTGACATTGGACATTGTATACATTATATCAGTCATTAATTTACAGATTATATATGTCAACAGATAGTTTGACACAGGCTTTAAAATTACTTGTTCTATCTTCCAGTCAAGCTTTATTATAAAAGCTGCTTGAATTTGTAAACAACGACACACACCAACACATTGAAATCATTGTCTAACTGTAAACAGATATGATACACATTCATTTATATAAAGCAAAACAAAACCACATCTACTTTACCAAACTAAAAGAGTCTCAGAGAATCGTTTGCTCTGTATTTGCTGTGTTTACACTTTGACCATGTGCTTTTGAGTTCAACACATTTCATCCATCTTACCTCATCTGATGAGTGATGAGTGCTGATGTGGTTCGTTTATATAAACTGGTAGATCCATTATACTCTGCCGGTCGAGACCCTGAAAAAAAAAAATGTCGTAAAATTAAGAAAGTTTACATCTCAGAGCTCTCGTCTGCGACTAAAACCAAAAGCTGGAGTGTAAATTTCCATCCGCTCCACTAGATGGCGCAAGCGGCTTTACGGTCAGTTTGACAGCTTCAGATGATTGACAACACGATGCTTGTTTAAACAACACGTGCAGACCGTTTGAAACACAGACCCCAAAACATTATTTTAATGTCGCTAAACAACGCATATTTCCTCTCAGCGACAAATAAAGCCGATGCACAATGCGATAAAGTGCAGGAAACGAGCGTCAACACGACTCACCTGAAATTGTCCTTTCATAAAATGCATTTTTTTCCATTATCTTCATTCGATCATTTATTAATAAAACTTTTGTTTTAAAAAGTGGTGAGGACATTGCTGGTTGTGAGTATTTGCTCATTACCAAAAAGTAAACAGATATGTAAACAATAATTACAACTAGCAGTGTCCAAAAATTATTTAGACTGTATATTTTCAACTACTCAAATGAGGTGACGTCATTTGATAACTTCATAATTAAACTTGGCATTGTTTGTCCCGGGATTATATAGCTTCCCTGTTGAAAAAAAACAGCATATGCTGGTTAGGTAGGTTTTGCTAGTCCTTTGCTGGTTTAAAGTGGTCCTTAGCTGGTCATGTGCTGGTCCTAAACTGGTTAAGGACCAGCTTCAACCAGCTAAAACTAGCATCCACACTTTAAAACCTACCTAACCAGCATATGCTGGTTTTTTCAACAGGGTTATTTGCAAACATGAGCTGCTGGTCACCACTTTAAAGTTAGAACCAGAAATTCATCCATACATTCATGGAAGAAAAGACATACAGGTTTGGAATGGCATTATGAATTTATGTTTTTGGAAGTGCGATTTCTTAAAGAGATCTGCTCAGTTCTGTCCCTGTCGAAGGTTATACTGACATAATTTAGCAGTACCAGGATCAGGAATGTGAAAAAATAAAAGGATATGGGAGAGGATGAGGCCCACACAGATAAATGAGGAGAGAATTCCACACATAGATCCAGGGTCAGGGCATGGTGGGAGAGGGATGTCTGTGGGGGGATGTGCTGCCCTTCAAATGAAGATAGAAAGAGTCAAAGGGTCCCCTAGATGTAAAAAAAACAATAACAAGGTATCACTAAAGTGAATGGAATTCTATGCAGATTATAGGGATAACTAATCAGAGCATGCTGATACTCTAAAAGAAATACTGACTGGGGGACAGAAAGAGATTTTCCAGAGGTGGAATGTGTGAAACATGCATTCCATGAGATGAAGAGAAAGCACTGGAAAGTATTTCCATGCTAGGTTCTATGTGGCTTAAATCTAGAACAAAAAGATGCCGACTAAGTGCTTATGTGTGTGTGATTTGACAGCCATTTTATACCTACTGGCAAGGCTTTAAAATGAACTTCCTAACAGGAGGTGCTTGTCCATAAATTAGAATGACAGTGGAAAAGCTACTGGTATAAATAGCCGATTACCTAATCATTCCGACAATTCCTCTGCCATCACTCCATCACCCTCCCTTCCTCTCTGTAATGTCGTCCCAGGGGGACCAGAAAGCCACACCTGTCTACCTTTTCCATATTTTTAAAATACATTTAAGTTCTGAATTTGTCACACAACAGAAATGTGTTATTAAATACTTGGAAGATAAAAAAAAAAAAAGCCAAGTAAATAAAATAAGTTGTTAAAATCTTGAAAAAAAAAAAGCAGTATTTTCTGCTCTCTAACATTGGGGGCGTATCCCCTGTGGCGCAGAAACCACGCCCACTCACGGGAAAGCTCCCGCCTCTCTCAGATACAAATACAAAGACCGAGTTGTTTTAAAAGTTAAAACATGATTTCAGCCCCGCCCAAAAAAAAAAAAAAAATCCTGAACACAAAATGGTGAAAAACTGTTTAACTCCACAATTCAGTATACTTTTAGCGTTTTCAGCAATACACTTATAATGTTTAGAAACAATTATCTGAATTGCCTTTTCAAGAACTTTAATTGTCTGTTATATAATAAACTTTTTTTCATAATCGTCTATGAATGCATCTCACTAAACGTTTCCAGTTTAATAAAGCTACATTCGTTTGATCAGACATACAATAAAAACAGTAATATTTTTTACAACAATTTAAAGTAGCAATATATTTTATATATAATAAACTATTTTAAAATACAGTTTATTCCTGTGATGCAAAGCTGAATTTTTAGCAACAGTTACTCCACTCTTTAGTGTCTGAGCACTCTAATATGCTGTGCTCAGGAAAACAATCTATATATTTAATTTTTATTATTTTATTACATAATTTATTGTATTATTGTATTTTGAACACAGCTTAATATTTCTGGGGATTTTTTTCAGGATTCTCCGATGTTCAAAAGAGCAGCATTTAAGTGAATTATAAATCTTTTGTAACATTATAAATGCATTTCCTGTCACTTGTAATCAATTTAATGCATCCTTGCTGAATAAAAGTATTCATTTATTAAAAGTCATACTGACCCCATGAGTTATAAACAGTAGTGTATATGTTTCTATAGTTGAAAGAAAAATATTCCCATTTAAAAAAATAACAACTTATTTTGAAATTGACAGCCCAAAATAGATTTTTTCATACTACGCAATTAAAGGAATAGTTCACCTAAAAATGAAAATTCTGCCATTAATTGCTCACCCTCATGTCGTTTCAAACCCGTAGGACCTTTGTTCATCTTCAGAAACCAAATTAAGATATTTCTGATGAAATCTGAAAGCTTTCTGACCCTTTCTGACACGTTCCAGGCTCAGAAAGGTAGTAAAGACATCATTAAAATAGTCCATGTGGCAGTTTTTTTTTTTTTGCGCACAAAAAGTATTCTTGTAGCTATTTTATTGATGTCCTTACTAACTTTCTGTGCCTTTAACATTTCAGTTGCATTGCTGTCTGTGCAGGATCAGAAAGCTCTCGGATTTCAGCAAAAATATCTTAATTTGTGTTCTGAAGATGAACGAATGTCTTACAGGTTTGGAATGACAAAAGGGTGAGGAATTAATGACAGAATTTTTATTTTTGGGTGAACTATCCCTTTAAAGGAAAGGTTTTAACCATCTTACTGCCATTGTGTGAAAAAAAAATTCTGTGATGTAACTGACATTGTGCTACAAAATATGTGGACTGAGTTCAACTTATTGTAGGAGGGACATTCTTTGAGGTTTGCGGAATGAAACTGATTGATTGTTTTCTCTGAGCAATGTAGACTGTAGTCATTCTTCTGATGGATGTGTTTTACATGAGTTCCTCATGAGTTACATTACCTCAAAGCACCAGACTGGAAGTGGCCTCTGGCAGGCCGACGCCCACACTCCTCATTTCCTCCTATAGAAACGTAGGGATCGCCCAGCAACTGTTTCTGGGGAAGCTCCCGTTGGCAGCTTCCTGTGCCACTCCCACTCTGTGAATAAACATGGCGTTTCTGGATCTGATAATGCAAGTCTGAAGACCCCCCCACCCCTACAAAAAACCATTTCCGCTTCATCCTGCTCTTTCCTTCCTCCTGTGACCTTCTTTAGTTTGCGTACACTTGAGGTCTTGAATGTATGCGGAAAACTCCTGTCAGGTCACACTGATCCCTTAAAGCCAGGGACTGGCTAATAATAACACAGACCAACTGCATCCTCCTTTTCAGACGTCTCCAGGATGGGGGCTCATCAAAGGCGACCCAACCCAACTACGGAGCCACATTGTCATGAAGACGGCTGGTGTGGATCTCCTGTCCTGGCTTTATCAGCTCTACAGTAGCATTCTGAGATAATCTACAGACTCTGCATCAGGCAGAGGCAGATAGATGATCCTTGTACAGGGCAAAGGTCATATCTAAACACCTACACACTGATTGTTTCCTTGTAGAGGTTAAGAGTCTGTTCCAGTGTTCATGGTAAATGTTCTCAGCCTACAACTTGGTCTGGTCACTCATCTCACGATGAATCACAATTTAAATGTCACTTTTTGTAAACACCATTAGTGAAATAGCAAAATCATTTACATTTACCAAAGCGACATCAATAATATTTTGTTTGTCACATGATTCCACTTAGATGTATGTGTTCTCAAAAACATTGCGGTTAAATTGGGTTTTTAGTCTAGATTCAAAGCTATTAAGTGTTATTAAAAAGATTTTTCAAAATTAAAAAGAAAAAAAAACTTTTTAAAAATTAAATTAATTTAATAGATATTTAAAACTCTTTATCGAATTAATGTTGAAAAATACAGAATAATAAAAAAAAATTCAGAATAAGAAAAATCATTAGTAAATGACTTTAAGTTGACAAATATAATATTATACCCAATATAAATGTGTCTGAGTGTATCCCTAATATGAACAATATTTATATATATATAAATCAAGTATTTATAAATCACGTATATAATACTTTTATCATAAAGTATTAAATCAAGTAATTATAATAAATAAATAAATGAATGAATAAATAAATAAATAAATAAATGGAGGAATTTACCATTTAGAAATTTCTAAATCAATATTTATACTTTTTTTATGAAGTATTAAATCAAGTATTTATAAAACAAATGAAGTATTAAATCAACTATATAATACTTTTATTATAAAGTATTAAATCAAATATTTATAATAAATAAATAAATGGAGGAATTTACCATTTAGAAATAAAATTTCTAAATCATTATTAATACTTTTATAATAAAGTATTATATATTATTATAATAAAGTATTTTTAATTAAAGTGTTGAATCAAGTATATAATATTTTTATTATAAGGTATTAAATCAAGTATTTATAATAAATAAATAAATGAATGAATGAATGAATGAATGGAGGAATTTAGATCCGAAATGTCTAAATCATTATTAATACTTTTAAATCAAGTATTTATAAATAAAGTGTTTAATCAAGTATATAATAATTTTATTATAAGGAACTAAATCAAGTATTTATAATAAATAAATAAATGGAGGAATTTACCATTTAGAAATGAAATTTCTAAATCATTATTAATACTTTATAAAGTAAAGCATGTATCATTATTAATATTGTTTATATTAGGAATTCAGGACTGGGCAGATAATAAAGCTGGAAAAGAAAACACCGTAGACTTACATTCAAAGAGATATAGCGGGACAGAGATATGTCTTGAGACTTGGGGGTTTTCACTTGGACCTGTTAAAAACCACCTAGCAACAACTTAGCAAGGATTTCTGATGTCCAGTGTTTTTCTTCAGAATATGTAAACAAATAGCTTGAAAGCTGTTTACTGTTAAATAAAGTTATTTATTCATGATTCCACAATAACCAAGATGAAAGTGTTGGATGGCTGATTTTTCAGCAGTAGATGTGGAGGATCTGAAAGATATTTCTTTACATACTATAACACTATAACTGCCTGTTTGTTTGAAATGAGGAGGTTTTAAACACGTTGAACTTAAACGAGTGCTTTGGAATGGAAAAGAGGTAGAAATAAACAAAGGATTTGTGGAGAGTGGTACTGTCAGCAACAGATGAGAAAAATAAACTAGATCATAACATTGGAGGAGTTACCCATTCAAACACATTCTCACACATACGAGGAGCTGGTTTTCCTCACGGGGATTGACTCCGCTTGGTACCAGGCTGCTGATAAGGAGGTGCAGAGTGTTCTGTGTCATGTCAACTCCTAAATCACACACTTCCAAGGATACTCTCTCTCTCTCACAAACACACACACATACATTTATCTCACAGTAAAAGGGAGAGTTCAAATAACACAGGCAAGATTATGCAAATGTTATTTTGATCATTAAGAGACACCACACAGAATGTCTGACATGTCAACCATGTTTTGAATCTGCTGTATTCATGTCATGTTGCCTGTACTCCTCTGCTGGTTTAAGCTTTGAGTTTAAATGTACACACACACACACACACACCCACCCTGACCACCTGTGCTTCTGAGAGCATGTTCAGTGTTTTCATTTATCATTACACCATAGCTATCTATATTCACTGACAGACCAGGTATCATCCCTTGAGGAAAACTGTTAAAGACTTTCCCATGTGGGAGTATAACATGCAATGGTGAAGTCCTAAAGAGAAAAACTTGTAAATCATTTTTGATTCATTTTGTGAAGAACGTAAACTTTTGTGACTTTGTGAAATATAATTAAAATTTAAATTAAATTAAATTAAATAAAAGCATAAATAAATAAATATTAAATTAAATTAAATGTGGATTTATGGAAGTTATTTAGCAGTATTTTCTTAGTAAATGGGCCTGTCAAACTCAACCAAAATAAATAAATAAATAGAGTAAAAACACAATAAAAAATGTAATTATTAAAAATAAAATAAATAAATTATTAATTAAATTGATTAATAATTAATTAAATGTGTAATTAAAATAAATAAAAAGCAAATAAATAAATTAAACAAATTATTAATTAAATTGATTAGAAAAAATAAATAATCTTTTGATTAATTTTTAAAGTTTTCTTTCACCAAAGTAAATGTGTACTGCACCTGTCAAGCTCAACAAAAATAAATAAATAAATAAATAGAATAAAAATGTTATTGTTAAAATAAAATAAATAAATTATGAATTAAATTGATTAATAATTAAATGTGTAAATAAAATAAATAAATAAATAAGCAAATACATAATAAAATAAACAAATAAATAAATTATTAATTAAATTAATTAGAAAGTTATTCCTTAAATTAATTAGCAAAAAAAACTTTTCTTTTACCAAAGTAAATGGGTACTGCACCTGTCAAGCTCAACCAAATAAATAAATAAATAAATGAAAGAAAAATACAATAAAATAAAAAGCAAAAAATACATACATTGAATTTTAATTACTAAATTACATTTTAAATTAAATTAAATGTGGATTCATGGAATTAAATTATTATTTTTATTTAAATTATTATTTTTTTATTTTATTTTATATTTTATTTTTCCTTTTACCAAAGTAAATGGGTACTGCACCTGTCAAACTTAAAAACAGGCATGCAAGCAAACAAACAAACAATTAAATTAAAAAAAAATAATAATAAAATATTCATTATTAAATAAAAAAATTGTTAATTTATTCATCTGTCATGTGTTTTATTTATTTATTGTTTTTATGTATATATGTCATTTGGTCATCTTGTCAGATTTTCTGTTTTGTTGCGCTTCAAATAATAATAGTAACTATTCCTTAATAAGGCAAAAATGTCACTAACACCCTGCCCTCTGTGTACATTAATTATTTTCATTAATCTTCTTTCTAGGATGAATGATTTAGAAATATTTAAACATTTGAAGCTGTGCTTTTAATTACAAAACAATCTCAGATAACTGCAACATGGAATGTGAGCGCTGGACATCTACAGTACACACTACGCACTTTCCACATATCTGAAGAACGCATGCCGTAAATCAAGATAAATTCAATAAAGAAGCTTTAGAAATTATTCATCATGGGGGAGGCTTGGCCCTGCCTTGTCAGTGCTTGGCACGGCGTCTCAGCGCATCTAAAGAGCGAGAGTGAAAGAGCGCCCGCATTCTTGGAATGCTCTTAGCATTGTGGCTCTTTAATGAGGCAGGGTGAGCGCGCGCTCTCCCTGTGACAAAACCCTCGCGCCACTGAGCTAACGATAGATGGGAGGCGTGAAGCCAGACGTGAGAGCGCCGGCCTCCAGCCTTGCGACCCCCGAGCTGTTTAACATGCGATCCGTCACTCGCCGCACCGCGAAGAGTGTCAGAAGGGCACCCTTGAAAATCTGGACCAACAAAGTTCTCTAGTTATACAGATACTTTAGATAGAGCTGGATGTGAGTGGAGTTTTAATACTATTTTCTTCTGTGAAGTCAACTTTTCCAGCCCAAAAGATTTGAAATTACTGAACCATACTGATACTGATCATACTGAACCATAAATGCTGAATGGTAAAATGACTGTAAAATGTTCATGAACAGATTATATATATATTAAATAAAACAGATTTAGTGCTTGCCCATGCAACCTGCTGTCAGAATTTTCTTCCCCCCACTTCAGTTTAGGCCCCAAGGTCTATATATAACATGCAACATAAAATGAAAAATAAAATAAAATAAAGTGGAAAAATGGCCTGTAGAAATGGCCAAGTCAAAATAAATAATTAAATAAATAAAAATGAAAGAAAAATAGTAAAAATGGCCTGTAGAAACTGCCAAGTCAAAATAAATAATTAAGTAAATATATATATATAAATAGAAATAAAATAAAATGGAATAAAATGGCTTGTAGAAACTACTAAGTCAAAATAACTAAAATTAAAAATAAAATAAAATTGAAAATTTAACTGTAGAAACTTCCAAGTCAGAATAAATAATTGAATAAATAAAATGTAAAATAAAATAAAATGGAAAAAGGCATGTACAAATGGCCAAGTCAAAATAAAGAATTAAATAAATCAAATTAAAACCAAAATAAAATACAAAAATGGCCTATAGAAAGACCAACTCAAAATAAAAATAAAAATACAATAAAATAGAAAAATTGCCTGTAGAAATGGTTAAGTCAAAATAAATAATTAAGTAAATAAATTTAAAAATAAAAATAAAATGGAAAAATGGTTTGCAGAAACTGCCATGTCAAAATAAATAAAACTAAAAATAAAATTGAAAAATGAACTGTAGAAACTGCCAAGTCAAAATAAATATCAAATAAATAAAATTAAAAATAAAATAAAATTGAAAAATGGCCTATAGAAATTGCCAGGTAAAAAATAAATAATTGAAAAATAAAATAAAAATGAAAAATGGCCTGTAGAAATGGCCAAGTCAAAATAAATAATTAAATAAATAAAAATGAAAGAAAAATAGAAAAATGGCCTGTAGAAACTGCCATTCAAAATAAATAATTAAGTATAATATATATATATATATATATATATATATATTATATATATTATATATATATATATATATATATATATAATTAAATTGAATAAAATGGCTTGTAGAAACTACTAAGTCAAAATAAATAAAATTAAAAATAAAATAAAATTGAAAATTTAACTGTAGAAACTTCCAAATCAAAATAAGTAATTGAATAAATAAAACGGAAAATAAAATAAAATGGAAAAAGGCACGTACAAATGGCCAAGTCAAAATAAAGAATTAAATAAATCAAATTAAAACCAAAATAAAATACAAAAATGGCCTATATAAAGACCAACTCAAAATAAATAATAAAAATAAAAATACAATAAAATAGAAAAATTGCCTGTAGAAATGGTTGTCAAAATAAATAATTAAGTAAATAAATTTAAAAATAAAAATAAAATGGAAAATGGTTTGCAGAAACTGCCATGTCAAAATAAATAAAAATAAAAATAAAATTGAAAAATGAACTGTAGAAACTGCCAAGTCAAAATAAATATCAAATAAATAAAATTAAAAATAAAATAAAAATGGAAAATGGCCTGTAGAAATTGCCAAGTCAAAATAAATAATTGGAAAAATAAAATAAAATGGAAAAAGGCCTGTAGAATCAGCCATGTCAAAATAAATAATTTAATAAATTAAATTAAAAATAAAATAAAATGCAAAAATGGCCTACAGAAACAGCCACGTCAAAATAATGAAATGAATAAAATTAAAAATAAAGCAAAATGGAAAAAAAAAAAATGGCCTGTAGAAACTGCCAAGTCAAAATAAATAATTTAAATAAATAAAATTAAAAACACTAATAAAATGCAATAAAATAAAATGCAAAAATTGGCTGTAGAAACTGCTGAATCGAAACAAACAAATAAGTAAAAATCAAAACATGCATCAAATAAAATAAAATAAATCAAAATAAAATACATTTTCTAGGGAGTTCTTGTATACAGAACAGTATATAAAACTTCACACATACAGGGTTTTGCCAGAGCCATAAGGCTACTCAGTGGTAAATTCAGAAAAACGTGTGGACTGCAAGCCCAATAGCAATATAAACACCACATTCCTTTGCCCAGCTGCTGGCATTACGACACAATTGTGAGAATCACGGAGCATTTACACTTGACGACACACGCGGCTCAACTTCACTAAAGCGTAAGATAAAGAACAGAAGTGCTTGAAAGACAATTTAAAACAATTTGCTTCTCCACATAATGGATAGTTCTCCAAAAGTTCCATGCTCAGAGCGTTAAGAGGGCTATCACAGCAGCAACATTTCAGGACAGAGAGACGCCCAGGAAGTATGACCAACACCCATGTGTTTATCTGCCTTTGTACAGCACCCAAAACATTTCCCCTTTACCATTCATAACAATCACACATGGCATGACAGGAGTTATGTCACTGCTCTGATCTAACGTTTCCTATTGACTGGTTACAACCGAGGGCCTTCTCTGGGCCCACACTGAGCTAATGCTATAATTAATGGAGCATAAGTAGATGGCCATGAGTGGAGGTCACAAAAGGTCGCAGTTCATGAAACTTAAATTGAATGGAGGCATTGTCGTTTATGGCACTTAAAAGTAAACATGAATTTCCCAGACTAAAACAGGAGCTTTTGAAGTCTGGTTGTCATGGTTATTGGCTCGGTGAGTGTGGTGTGTGCTGGCACTGTCAGATCTGGCCTTCACAAACTCCACGCCAGCTGCGCGCACACACAGCTTTCTCGGACTAATTAACCCATTCGGTTTCTGACAAATATGGGACCTGTTGACATCCAAGGCAAATTTCTCAAACTAATGTACTGATTAATTATATTAAAAAACAAAACAAAAGGACATTACAAAGTCTGTAAGTGCAAGGATATTTAGTAAAATGATGCATATTGTGATTCTTTTGTTATTGTCCCAACAAATTAAATAAAAAAATGTAAATTAAATTAATTAATTAAATTAATTTAAATTAAAATCATAATACATTATGATTATTCTTATTACATTTATAATAAAACTAATTAAAATGTACATTTTTTATTATTTTATAATAAATTACTGAAATTATTATTATTACTATGAGGGAGAAAATATTTATTATTAACAAAATATATATTACTATTAATAATAATATATTAGTAATATGCAATATACAACTAGTAAAAATTATATAATATATTCATCAGAGTATTATATTATATTATTATAATAAGGTACAATAAATATATTAATAATTATTATTATTTATAATAACACAAATTAACATTTTTTACAATTATTGTATGATAACATACTAAAATTATTATTATTATTATTATTATTATTATTTACATATATTATTAAAAAATATTCAAAATTACTATTTTCAATTATATATTATATTTATCATAATAATATAATAATTATAATAAGGGTATAATATATTTAACAACAGCAAAAATATGTTTATTATTATTAAATATTTAGTAAATCCATTTTTAAAATATATCATCAAAATATTACATATGTATTTTTTTGAAATTATTATTAGTATTACTATGAGGAAGAAAATATTTATTATTTACAAATTATATAATATTAGTAATATTATATTAGTGATATAATATGCAATATACGATTTTATTTACTTTTTATAAAAAAAACATTTTATATAATAATAATAATAATTATTATTATTTTTATTATTATTAATTATGTTGGCAACACCATTAAATATTAAGAAAATATTTATTAAGAAAATAAATATTAAGAAAAGTTATTGAATTAATCAGATCAGGATTAAAAACAGTGACATGTATGATTTTAGACATAACTAAATTAGACAATATTATTCATGGGTCTTATGGGTGTAGCCCATGAACAAAAATATTTTATTATATTATTAACTATTATAACAATATATGCAATACAATTGTATGCAATACAATTGGTAGAAAATGTTTATTATTATGTATCATATTATTTTACTATATGACGAAGAAGGGTATTATTTATTAATGATAATTATAAATAAATAAACGTAATGAATTACTATAAACCTAACGTAATAATTGTTATAAACGTAATCATATTATGATTATATTATTATTATTATTATATTGGACACACCCTTAAATATTAAGAAACACTTAAAAAAGCTCAGGATGTTGATATAAAGATCACCGGAATTAATTAAATTAACTGACATGCATGATGCTAGACATACCTCGACAGTATTATTCATGGGCTAGTCCTGCGTCTGCCCAGCCCTCTCTCTACTGGGTCCCCCCTGCATGAGCTGTTACATCTCAGACCTGCTCAGAGATCCGCCGTACAAGCGTGACAACAGCAGCAGCAGCAGCACAGCACGTCACTCCAGACGATTCAATACATCACAATCCGTGCAGCCAAGGAAACCCACCAAAACTTTGCCCCCCAAATCCCCGGACCCTCAGGGTGGGGTAGAGCCGCAGAGAAGCAGCAGCGCAAACAAAAGCACTCCTCTTGGCTTTAAGATAAAAAAAAAACACCAGCTGCAATAAAAGTTCAGATACAAACTCAAGACGATAAGCGGAACCGATCGGGGTCTCCACGTTTGCATTCAAAACTTTTTCACAAATCAGTGAACTCGGAGCAGCGAGCATCAAACGGACGGACTGAAAATGGCAATCACATGGACAATCATTGTAGTAGGTGAGTTTGCGTTTATATGCGTTAACTATGGTGCTTAAATGTTAAATAAATTTCTCACAATTAATAATTAGTGCCGTCAATATATCGTGTTATGCAGGTTATAGTTTAGCTAATTTTCGGTTGATAATTCAAACTACTCATTTAAATATAAACGGTCCTGATTTCAGAACGTGTTTAAATATTAAAATGTAAATATTTAAACTCATTCACCGTTTTAACCCGTTAGGTGTACACTTTTTATTCAGTTTCCTCTAGTAAGAATAGTGATAAGACTTTTCAGGTCCTACTTTAACATTTAGTTCACACAGAAGTGGCGATTTTTAGTCAACTTTATTAATGAGTCAAAAATTAAACAATATTGTATTAGAAATTCAGTTTTGTAAGGGGAAATGTTTGTAATGTTTATAAATGCGCCGTGTTTTTTCAAACTACATAAAAATACAAATTAATTCATGTCAAACACTCACCAGCTAAAAAAAGAACGTTTTCTGAACTTATGAACAAACATTCTTCGAGTAATATCTGGTCGTTAATAATGTTCTACAAAAACCAAACGCGTTACTTATATATTGTTTATGGAACGTTTTATTAAAACATTTACGTTTTTTAGAACATTAAGAGAACATTCAAAAGTAACATTTTCATAATGTTTGAAAAATTCTTAATTGGAAGTTCCACTTTAACATTCACATAACAAAAAAGTACATAATTAACTTAATGGGAACATTAGCAAAACGTTCTTAAAACTGATTCTTGTTAGCTGGGTTGTCTTTTTCTGGCATTTTCTGACTCTTTCTGACAAAATGGACTAACGATCCATTAAGCATTAAAAACTGTTATATTGGCAAACTTTTATGAATTCATATTTGAATTCACACCAGCTACTAATCTGTTTAGCATTATGTTTATGACTGGTTATCATAAAACAACACACATTTTGCTGACAGCGATGGCTATTCATGTAACCGCACATGACCACATGCGTATGTGTAGAAACTACTGCAAAGAGCTCTGGGAAGTGCAGCATCTGTGCCACTCAACATTTCTGTCAGCTGCTTTGATGAAATTACAAACAGTGACACAATTACAGATGAAGTGGGTCTCAACTCAAGAGGGATGTGAGGGAGGACTGTTATTTTTTAATTATCAGTGCGGTGCACCTGCCTGTCCAGACATCAGCCTGACAGTCATTAGAAAAGCGCTCATGTTTTGTTTAGCTGACCTTGTAAAAAAGCATCATAAGCATTAATTTGGTGTCAGTCAGCCTTTTCTAAAGGTGATTAATTGTTTGAAATTGCATTTGAGACTTTCTTGTAGTGAGGATGTTGTAATCTCAGCTTTTCTAAATTTTAAGGTTGATCAAATTTAGGCCTATATCTGAATATTTATAAAGTTTTGAAATTGCATTCAACGCTTTCTTGAAGTAATCTCAGCTTTTCTGAACTTTAACGTTGATAGTATTTAGGCCTGTATCTGAATATTTACAAAGGCTCCCTGTGTGTTGATAAACCTGAGTTTTGAGGGCTTCCTTGTGTTGCATAAGGTTTCCTCCATCCTCTACTGTCAAGAAAGCCTTAACACTTAAATCAGCCAAGATAAACTGACTGCAACAAAGTATGCTTTGGCAATGCTCTGATCTGGATGCAGCCCTACAGGGCCATCTTACACAAGGCTTGGGAAAGTGCAGAACAATGGGTAGGAAAGTGTTCTGTCAACATCCCTGTTCCCATGCAAGGTGTGGCACTTATTTCCTCTCTCCTCTACTCCGTTCCTCTTATTTTCCCTGTCTTACTACATCTTCTCACCCAAATGATCCAAAAGAGATTATTCAAGGAATGAAACACTGATTTACAGCATATGAGTGGATGAGAAACTTTAAGGCGTGTAGTGTTTAACCGTGCTTTTTAAAGACTCCATGAAAAGAGATATGCATGGTTTTCTGTCCTGTGTTGAGATCTTTCCTATTTGCACAGGAGGTTTGGGTGGGGTATGGTATAGGGCTTGTCCCTTTTTAAATAGCCAGTTTACTTTGCATTACAGCTATGAACTGGAAGCCAGTTATCCAAAAAATTATTAAACCACGGTATGAGTAATTTTGTACAACAATAATAAAAATAATGAAAAAGAAATAGTTGAATAAAATTCAAATAGATGCATCTAATTACGTAAATCAAATGGATTTTTTAAATTCTGGAAATAAACCTCAATATGAAAGCCCATTTCTGCCACTAAATAAGATTTTATCTCACAATTCTGACTTTTTTTTCTTAGAATTGTGCGATATAAACTCACAATTGTAAAAATAAAGTCATAATTGTGAGATAACATGTAATTCTGACTTTTTTTTTTCTTGCAAATGCAAGTTTGTATCTCACAATTATGACTTCTTGTCTAGCAATTGCAAGTTTATATCTCACAATTCTGACTTAATAATTTATAATTGTGTGTTATATAGTCAGAATTGCCAGATATAAACTGAGAAAAAGTCAGAATTATGAGTTCATATCTCGCAGTTCTGACTGAGTTTCTGTTTCTTACTTCTCTTTATGAAAGCAGTCTCTATGTCAACAAGGCTGCATTTATTTGATCAAAAATACTCCAAAAAAAAAAAAAACAGTAATATTGTGAAATATTATTACAATTTAAAACAACTGTTTTCAATTCTATAATATTTTGTAATCTAATTTCTTAATGTGACGCAAAGCTGAATTTTCAGCATCATTACTCCAGTCTTCAGTGTCACATGATCCTTCAGAAATCAGTCTAATATGCTGATTTGGTGCTCAATTATTAATAATGGTTCTTATTAGTATCAATGTTGAAAACTGTTTTTTTTTTTTTTTGTGAAAACCAACATTTCTTTCAGAATACTTTGATGAATAGAACAATTTATTTAAAACACAACTATTATGTAACAATGTAAAAGTCTGTACTGTCACCTTTTATTAATTTAATGCACCCTTGCTGAACAAAATTAATTTATATAAAACAAAAAAACGATTAATTAGTTGCAGATTAAGGGGAGAAACAAATATATTCGGAAACACCAATGAGAGCAAGTTGAGCCATCAGTATGTTTCACCAGTTTTCCCAAAAAGTGTAGCCTGTTATCAGATAAAACTTTATTTTGACCCAACTAACAGAATGGCCTCAAACTACTGGGAACTATTCATGGACTAAAAGCCACAAAACTCCAACTGGGGGTCTTAATGTGGCACCAAGTAACGTAATTCCCTATTTAATGTGGGAGCGTCTAATATTTATAAGGGAGATGTGTAAGGCAAAGACAGGGAGAGACTGGCCTCCGTATCTTGAGATTGCAAAGATGGCCCTTCTGTCTGCTTATTATGTATAACGTCTGCAACTGGCACTACCACGGTCTTCAACTCCCTTCTCTAATCCAACCTCTAACCTGGCCTCCCCTTTTTGTCTGTACCTTCACTTTATCATGAAGACTTTGCACCGTTAGCAGCTAGTCACTCTTAACAAGAAAAAAAAAACACACACACACATTCTTCAGCAGATGAGCTCAAATCTGCTCATCATTTGCAAAAATTCAAAAACTCTTAATCCTTAAATGAAAAAAAAGTGGCACCTCAGCCTTTGATACTTCATGCTCTAAATATTTAGTCCTCAAAAACCTTGATACAGTTCTATTAGTATGCCATAATGACATCTGATAGTGTGTTTCATGAGGAATGCGTTTGAGTCAGGCACATAAATGCCCGCTGACCTTGTTCAGCCTCTGTCCAGCCCTCTCAGACTCCTTCTTCCTTTCTTCTGTCCGTCTTTCTTTCATTGTGTGCATTTTTATATTCACAGTCTCTCTCCTCACCTCAATAGAGGGGGTTAGTTGTGACTCAGCTCCATAAAGGAGCCCCCAATCCCCGTCCTCCCTGCCCCCCTCCCGTTGTGCCGATAGGCCTGTTCACTTACCCCTGAATAGGACACTATCATAGGGAGAGGGGGCAAGCTAGGGGCCCAAAGAGGACCTGCACACAACTGGGGAGGGGGGTGGTAGACTGAGGGTGTGCATGTCCTATTCAAAGAAATTAGTACTAACTTTATTAATCCCCAAGAGGCAATTAAGGAACAATTTACAACTTTGTTAACGCCCTTTAAAACACTTCTGGCCACAAAAGTGCCCCTTATAATCATATTTATTTAAAACTAGATTTTCAACCAACGTTCTGACAACAATCCTGAGAGACAAAATGAATGAGCACATAGGAGAAAAAGACAATATTTTAGGCTACAAATACACCTACATTTGATCTGATCCTAGTCTTTAAGACAAGTGAGTTGAGCTCATGTTATCTGGGATTGCTGAAATGATACCTCCAGAATTTCAGTAAGAGTCTGGGAATCTGTAGGACAGATATAGGAGTGAATTATATGTCTTTGTGAGGGGTTACCCACAAGTATGATGCATCTGTGCAGGTGAAACGTCTGCATTTTCTCCAAACATTGATAGTGTTACGACCAGCAGCTCTGTCAGTGGGTAATCGAACAGGCCACAACTGACAGCAGGGTCAACGAGGGTCAATCTTAAACGATGGAACTAATGGAAACCACAGGGTGATGATGAAAGACGCTAAGAGTCAAAACGTCAATCTAACACTTTTCATTACTCACATAAATGCGCATTTTAAACTCATCTTCAATGAGTTACATGCTAATTAATTGGATTCTTAAAAACAAGGACCAATGGAGTGCAACGAAAAGCCTTAGTTTAGGTCTGGAGCAGTGATAGGCAGTTGTGCTGATTAGCAGTTGCCATATTTTTGGAGACGCAAGGCTATGTGATAAGACGGTGATTACGCAGGGAGCTAAATGAAAGACAACACTGGCTTACCAACCAAAATAAACAGCCTCTTGCCACTGCCCCCCATCCTGACAGCCACAATGCCCCTGTTTCTACAACAACCACTACTGATTGTTCCGACATCCAACTGGGTCATGATTTTACAAGATCTTCATCCTGGGTGGCCAGTTCTGGTAAAAAGCATTAGTAACTACATCAATAGTGGAAATTAATTGCGTAAATGAAATAAGTTACTTACAGAAATGTTGCATCCCAGTTTGCCTACTTATACTACATCCTTAAAGCATGCACACTTTTGGCAAAGAAAACGTACACATTTTTGAGTAGGCAAGCTTTGGGACATACTATCCGCTCTTTTGCATAGTTACAAGCACCCTGTCACTGTAAACTGGCAATCATCTTGTCACAGTTAACATCCTCCAAATTTCATTTATTTCAACTTCTTACCATATTTTAGAGACAAAAAGAAGCACGTTGGTCTGCCAGACATGGGTCTTTTATGCGGAGAACTCTGCTCTTATTTGTTGCATAATGATGTATTTAAAAGTGAATGTCCAAACGGATGTTTATAAAAGCTCACGTTGTTGCAGATGAAATGCATCACAGATAGCATTAAAAATATTCTTACCAGGTTATTAGTAACTCAGATCCCTTTATCTAAACCTCTCTACTTGGTCTCTAACGTTGATTGTGCACAATCACCATGTTTGTAGTTGAATGTTTTTTATTTGCGTTTCTCATTCTGAATTGAATCCCTCGACAAAGCGCAAGGGATTGTTAGTGTGTGCACGGATACACACTGTGTCTACCTGAAATACTATGGTTTGGAATACATTAGTACTGTCAAATGATTAATTGTGATTAATCGCATCCAAAATAAGTTTCTGTTTACATAATATATGTGTGTGTACATTGCATATATATATATATATATATATATATATATATATATATATAAATACATACATACAAATATTTTCAAAATATATACTGTATGTGTGTATTTACAGATACACAGATATATATTATGCAAACTAAAACTTTTATGATTAATTGTGATTAATTGTTTGACAGCACTAGAATATACTTTTTCTAATCTCACATACTATTTAGTTTGGACAGTATTAACATTGGGACGCAGCAACCGATTAAAAAAAACCAATGTGTCTAGAATCATCCAGCAATGTTTTGAAAGAAATATCAATATATTTGGTTTGCATTTTTTTTTTTGTCACAGGATTTAAAATTGTAAAATATTAGCAAAGCAACTTTAACTCTGATTAACACTGGGTCAGTAGCTAGAAATCTGTCAATTACCAAATATATAATTCTGAACTTAAGAGCCGCAAGTTAAGAAAGGCTATTGTTTTAAGCCTCAAGAGACTATGAAGCAGATTTGGACACCATTGTTTTGGCATCTGTGGTTCCGCCCATAGGAGTAGGTGTGTTACTTCCTAAGTTATTGTATGGAGTGTCCTGTCCAGCTCACTAAAAACAGAGATAAACTCCCACTATGATGTGACTTCAAGACATTATAATAGGTGCATATAATGAGGTGCATAAATAAAGGCAAAAAATAAAACATAAAATCACAGATTGACAGAATTCATCAAGCTGGTTGGGAATAGTAACAGACTTAGCAATGAAAATTAACAACATATTTGTTTTTAATACCGAAGGTTGTTTGATACCGAAAGGAGAAAGGAAATTGCTCCACAGTCGAAGTCAAATGTTTACATACACCTTGCAGAATCTGCAAAATGTTAATTATTTGACCAAAATAAAAGTTCCTACAAAATGCATGTTATTTTTTATTTAGTACTGACTTGAATAAGATATTTCTCATAAAAGACATTTACATATAGTTCACAAGAGAAAATAATAGTTGAATTTATAAATGCCACTGATTTTTAATACCGTGTTGTAACCTGAATGATCCACGCTGTGTTTTTTGTTTAGTGATAGTTGTTCATGAGACCCTTGTTTGTCCTGAACAGTTAAAATGCCTGCTGTGCTTCAGAAAAATCCTTCAGGTCCAACAAATTCTTTGGTTTTTTAGCATTTTTGTGTATTTCAACCCTTTCCAACAATGACTGTATGATTTTGAGATTCATCTTCTCACACTGAGGACTCATATGCAACTATTACAGAAGGTTCAAACGCTCACTGATGCTCCAGAAGGAAAAACGATGCATTAAGAGCCGATGGGTGAAAACATTTTGAAGGGTAAATGTAACTAATTTTGTCTTCTGGGATACATGTAAGTATCTTCTGTAGCTTCTGAGGGCAGCACTAAATGAAGAATTTGATATTTAGGCAAAAAAAAAAAAAAAAAAATGTACACATCCTCATTCCGTTCAAAAGTTTACACCCCTGGCTCTTAATGCATCATGTTTCTTTCTGAAACATCAGTGAGCGTTTGAACCTTCTGTAATAGTTGCATATGAGTCCCTCAGTTGTCCTCAGTGTGCAAAGATGGATCTCAAAATCATACAGTCGTTGTTGGAAAGACTTCAAATACATAAAAATGCTGTAAAAACCAAAGATTTTTCAATAATATTCTATAATATTCAAAAGTTTCCAGCACTGCTACTGTGTACCTAAAATGCTGCATTATAGCAACTGCACAGACCTGAGTCTGCAAACCAGTATATTGTTACACTCTTTGTTAACTGTCTGTTTTCTTTGTTCTTCATAGGTGCCCTTCTGCATGGCATGCAGTGCAATGCTGATAACTCACCTGCAACCATATCAACTACCAATCCAGGAACTATTACAATAGATTCCAATAAACCCACCAAACCTGTCACCACATTCAGTGTCTCTACACCCACCAATTCTCTCATGAATACCACTATAGCCACCGCTTCAACCGCCTCATTGGAGTCTACTAAACCTGCCACTACACGCTCCTCAATTACACTCGCTACTCAACCCATCGTTGAAACCACTTCAACAGCTCAGACTGCCCAGTCTTCACCATCGGCTCATCAAGAATCAACCACTAACCCACCCAGTACAACCCAGACCACAACAATTCAACCCACCACACCCAGCGCAAGCACTGCTCCTACAACCTCCAACGACAGTTCTAAAAATTCACCTACAACTGTCGCATCCGATACCAACCAAGCTACCACCAACTTAATTAAACCTACAACCACTATTACTACAGAAGGTAGCACCACCCAACTCTCGTCTACACCGACATCAGCTGTTGACAAATATCGTGAGTTGCATCCAATCTTTATGACTGCACAACTTCAACAACACTTAAATATTTTAATGGAAATACAGGAAAATTCTGTGATAATTTACTCACCTCCATGTCATTCCAAACTTGTATGACTTCCTTTCTTCCACTGAACACAAAGAGCAGCACTTTTGAAGACCAACTCACGGTCACTATATGCATTGAGTCTTCAAAATATATCCTGCTGTGTTCCACGGAAGCAATATAAATGAGTTCAGAATGACAAAAGGGCAAGCAAAGGATGACAGAATGTAATTTTAGTTTGAACTATTAAAAAGTGTCTCCTTTTCATGTTACTTTTCAGCTACATCATCATTCACATCAGCTCCAGGATCTAAATCTAAGGATTCTCAAAGTGTTGGGACAACGAAAGTACAAACAACTACTGCCCCGATCACAAGTGACCCGCCTCAACACCCTCGATGTGATGCATACACCTCTACTACCCAAAAACCTGTAAAATACTAACATTCATGTTTTTTCCTTATATATTTTTTACGTTCTTGATCCCGCTACTGTACATGATCATGTTGATTTTCTCTTCTGCAGGATTCCTTTGATCTAAACAACAGTGATGAGGTGAGTACATGAATGACAATAACATCACAATCTTAAACCCTATAATTTCTATTTTTTGTCCTACTGAGATTTTCACTGAGATGACAGGAAAAACTCCATCATCTCTTTAAAGAAAGTGCATGCTTTCATCAGGTGGAAAAATGTACCAATGGGAAAACTTACCGTCTCCCTGCTCTTCCCCCTTTCCCACTCCTCCCTTTAAAACACTCCAGTCCTGGTCACAGAGAGCTCATTTCCTTCCTAAACCTCATTAACAAGTCAATATCAAGAACCTCTATAAACTCTGAATGTTTTAAAACATTGTTAAAAGTTAAATGTCACAAAAATAAGGAAGCCTGTTTCCGCCACACAATGACAAACAAAAAAGGTAATTGTGACTTACCTTGGAATTGAGACTTATTTCCTTTATATCTTACAATTCTGACTTTTTTTTTTCCTCAGAATTGCAAGATATAATGGAGGACAAATCCAAATCGAGAGACATACACTACCAGTCAAAAATTTTGGAACAGTAAGATTTAATGTTTTTAAAGAAGTCTCTTCTGCTCACCAAGCCTGCATTTATTTGATCCAAACTACAGCAAAAACAGTAAAAAATTGAAATATTTTTACTATTTAAAATAACTGTTTTCTATTTGAATATATTTTCAAGTGTAATTTATTCCTGTGATTTCAAAGCTGAATTTTTAGCATCATTACCCCAATCGCATCATCCTTCAGAAATCATTTTAATATCTGATTTGCTGCTCAAAAAACATTTTTTGTTGAAAACAGCTGAGTGGAATTTTTTCAGGTTTCTTTGATGAATAAAAAAGTTCAGAAGAACAGCATTTATCTGAAATATCACTTTTGATCAATTTAAAGCATCTTTGCGAAATAATTTAATTTTTGTAATTTTTTTTCTTGAAAAAAAAAAAAAAAAATACTGACTCCAAGCTTTTTAAAGGTATAGTGTATAATGTAACAAAAGCTTTTTATTTTAGAAATCTTTGATCCTTCTATTTATCAAAGAATCCTAAAAAATGCAGTCAACTGTTTTAAATGCTGACAATAATAATAATAAAAAGTTTCTTGAACAGTAAATAAGCATATCAGAATGATTTCTAAAGGATCATTTGACACTGAAGACTGGAGTAATAATGTTAAAAATGTTGATATATTTGAATACATCTTAAAATATATTCAAATAGAAAATAGATTTTAAATGGTAAAAATATTTCAAAATTTTACAGTACTCTAGATCAAATAAATTCAGGCTTGATGAGACAAAGAGAAAAGAGACATTAAAGAAAAACATTACAAATCTTACAGCTCAAAAACTTTTAATTGGAAGTGTAAACTAAGAAAGGTGAAATTGTGAGATATAAACTGACAATTACAAGATAAAAAGTTACAATTACCTTTTTTATTTTTTATTCCATGAAGGGAAAAAAAAATATTTTGAGTGAATTCAGAACTCAGAATTCTGCGGGAAAAAGTCTTTTTATTTTTTTTATTCCATAGAAGAAACAGGTTTCCATACCGAACAATCCTTAAATGGAGCCATTTCTTTGGTCAACAACCCTGATTCTCCTTAAGAATGATCAAAACGTAGCCAAACATGAAGTGCTACCATTTTAATATTTATTTTGTTCACACAGGAGTGGATCAGACATGAAGCCTGTGAGATGCTGCATAAGAAGATTAAAGGAAATTGCACGGTGACCTTTGGCGTTCAAGGCAAAAAATTAACTGTAACAATAACAATGGATGGTGAGAGAAATGTCACGGCTTCCAAACTGATTAAAGCCTCTTATGGAGGAACCACTGAATTCAGTGCTTGCCATAACTTGTTTGGTTATCTTTAATAACAGAAAATGTATAGTAATTCACATCTTTTTCCATTTACAGCCGACCATGATATGAATAATGGAGTTACAGGCAATAATACTTCGCAGAAACATGATGCAAACGAAGACACAATACCAGACACGTTGATCGCCATCTTGGCTTCTTGTGGCGCTTTGGTGCTCATTCTGTGCTGCTTTGCTGCATACTGCACTTATCACCGCAGATCCTACAGGAAGAACCAGGTAATGCTCAATTCTAAACAAAAAGATGAAATATACTCGCTTTGCTTAATTCAGGACCTACTTTCAATAAATTCATCTACGAATGATGAATGTTCAAGGCTGTTTAACATCCCAACATGTACTTTTACCTCGGCAGCAACACCTGACAGAAGAGCTGCAGACGGTGGAGAACGGTTATCATGACAATCCCACACTGGAGGTGATGGAGGTACAGCCGGAGATGCAAGAGAAGAAACCGACATTGAATGGGGAGTTCAACGACAGCTGGATTGTCCCCATAGACAACCTGCTGAAAGAGGACATACCTGATGAAGAAGACACTCACTTGTAATGGCATTGGACGAACCGTCTGGAGAGGAAAACCTGCAGTTCTCATAACAGCAGATTGGGACCAGCCAGAATGTAGAGAAAGCAAAGACTGACAAAGACTATCAAACGACAATGGTTTCATTTGGTGCCCAGGAGTACATGCTGTAATTAGGTAGCTCAAGTATGTTCTAGAAATAGCAGAAAATGTTTTAAGATTTGTATGTCAGCAGGGGGAACTGTGTCATTGAACAATCTATGGCCTCTCTTTGTGCCTTAACTTTTCTTCAGCACACTTAGATTGTTTCAAAACCAATAGTTTGCTAATAAACAGTTGGATATATAAAAAATATAAGAAATATTAGGTAAAGCCCATTTCTAATTTAAAACAGATTTGGTCCAATTTTTAGTATTGAATGAAAAAAGAATTTAGATTTTGCTCACAATCTTGGAACATATGCAATCTTGTGAAGCTTTTTGGGACCGCATTCTATAAATGTGAAGCTGCCTTAGAATATGGCCAAAATAAGACATGAATTTTACTGCGTTTGCAATGAGAATGTGCCTTATGATGCCTTAAGATACTGTCAAGTAAAATCAAGTTTAAGTACATGCATACACTACCAGTCAAAAGATTTTTAATGCTTTTCAAAGAAGCTTCTTCTGCTCACCGAAACTGCATTTGTTAATCCAAAGTACAGCAAAAACAGTAAAATTTTGAAACATTTGTATTATTTAAAATAACTGCTTTCTATTTTGAAATATTTTAAAATGTAATTTATTCCTGTGATTTCAAAGCTGAATTTACTTGTCTTCAGAAATCATTCTAATCTGCTGATTTGCTGTTCAAGAAACATTTTTTATTATTATCAATATTTAAAACAGTTGAGTACATTTTTTTCAGGATTCTTTGATAAATAGAAAGATCCAAAGATCAGCATTTATCACAAATAAAAAGCTTTTGTAACAGTATACACTACACCATTTAAAAGCTTGGAGACAGTATAATTTTTTTTTTTTTTTTTTTTTTTAGGAAAGAAACGGTAAAAATTAATTCTTTTATTTAGCAAGGATGCTTTAAATTGATCAAAAGTGATGATAAAGACATTAATAATGTTACAAAAGAATTCTATTTCAGATAAATGCAGTTCATCTGAACTTTCTATTCATCAAAGAAACTTGAAAAAATTCTATTCAGCTGCCTTCAACATAAGATTAAATGTTTTTGAGCAGCAAATCAGAATGTTAAAATGATTTCTAAAGGATCATGTGACTGGAGTAATGATGCTTAAAATTCAATTACATAAATTACATTTTAAAATATATTAAAATAGAAAATTATTATTTTAAATAGTAAAAGTATTTCAAAATTGTACTATGTTTGCTGTACCTTGGATCAAATAAATGCAGGCTTGATGAGCAGAAGAGACTTCTTTATAAAAACATTAAAAATCTTACTGTTCAAAAACTTTTGACTGAGTGTATATTCAGGTTCACAGCTTCTGTTGATATTTAAAAATTTTGTTATCGAAAGAACACTCACAAACCTACCTGATAAAACTGAGCATAAATTATATTACCATAGAAATTTCCATCGCTTTTCCCATGACTTTCTGATACCCAGAAAGGACTCTGGAACCTTGTATTATTTCTTGAGAGGAATGTTAATTGTTGCGCTTGTATATAATGCTTATTTGTATGCTTCTTCCATAATTTGTTTGTTTTCTGTTTAGGGAAGATTAACACTAATAAGCACCAAATTACACTTTGACCAATGGATAATTCATCCTGGTAAATCAGACCATGGGTCAAAAGTATGTGACCCCCATGATTGGCAGATCTGCTCCACTAATGCCTGTGTTGGTAATCATGCCAGTATGAAGGTTTTCGGTTGTCAATTTGAAACTTTTGACACTAAATCCAACACGGATCACTCAAATAGTTACAGGTAAAGCACATAAAAGTACATTAATCATCTTTTTCTTTGGGGATGTTTTATTTAATTGTTTTAATGTTGATTTTACCAAAATATTTTTTTTTAAACTGTATTTGCATGCACTACACAATTTTTCAATATAAGGGATTCACTACTGTCTCCGTTTAGCTGTTGTACTTCCACCAAAGTATTAAGGTTGAATTTATAGTTGTATTCTGTATTTGAAGTCAGTTTGCTGCTGTGTGCAAACGACAGGGGTCTGATACACTGGAAGCTTCTCTGTCAGATTGAACAGGGATGGCCATTATTTCTAATATAAATAAAAAGTTTTTTTAAAAGTGTGTTTTTTTTTTTAGGTAGTGCCCATAGCATGTTGAGGCACTTCATCCTAAATTATAACAAAATGCATACACTACTGTTCAAATGTTTGATGACTAAGATTTTTGAACGGTTTTGAAAGATTTGTTTTTTAGGTAATACCGTGTAATAAAACAATAATATTGTAAAACAAATACAATTTTATTACAAATACAATGTTTTTTTTTTTACATGTCTAAACTACCAGAAAAAAGTTTTTGAACAGTAGGATTTTAATTTTTTTTAAAAAGAAGTCTCTTCTGCTCACCAAGCCTGCATTTATTTGATCCAAAGTACAGAAAAAAACAGTAAAATGTAAAATATTTATTATTATTTAAAATAACTTTTCTATTTGAATATATTTTAAAATGCAATTTATTCCTGTGATTTCAAAGCTGAATTTTTAGCATAATTACTTGTCACATGATCATTCTAATATTTTGATTTGCTGCTCAAAAAACATTATTATTATGTTGAAAACAGCCGAGTAGAATTCAGGTTTCTTTGATGAATAGAAAGTTCAGAAGAACAGCATTTATCAAACAGAAATCTTTTTAAACATTATAAAATGTCTTTATTATCACTTTTGATCAGTTTAAAGCATCCTTGCTAAATAAAAGCGTTAATTTCTATAATTTCTTAAGCTATACTGACTTTAAGCTTTTGAGTGGGAATGTGTATAATGTTACAAAAGCTTTTTAATTTCAGATAAACACTGATCTTTGGAAATTTCTAGTCAAAGAATCCTGAAAAAAAAAAGTTTCTTGAACAGCAAATCAGCATATTAGAATGATTTCGGAAGAATCATATGACACTGAAGACTGGAGTAATGATGCTGAAAATTCAGCTTTGGTCACAGGAATAAATCACATTTTAAAATATATCAAAACAGAAAACAGTTGTTTTGAATAGCAAAAATATTTCCACATTTTACTGTTTTTGCTGTACTTCAGATAGAATAAATGTAGGCTTGGTGACTGCTAATGTAGATCTACGTTAAAGTAAAACCAAGACCATTTTTAAGAAAACTTGAACAAAATACAATCTTTATTCTTTATGTACATTACATACAATGCAGTTCTTTAATAGGTTCTACACATTCATGAGAGCCACAGTGTAGTGCTGACATCTCAAAGTGCCCAGGAGGGCTCGACGAGATGAGGATTTCCAGGAGAGAGAAAAAGAAAAGTCCTTTCATCTCTGACACTGCAGAAATGTACACCGAAAGCAAAAAAACGTATTTGGCATTAAGTGCGACAAAAAGTCTCCGGTTGTAAGTGTCGATCCTCTCGCGCATTGTTGAATATCATCGTTTTCATACCTATTTATTTTTTCTTCCTGGCACAAAGACAACGCTAGAGCTACAAAAGGCAAGGTAAGCCCTGGATTTCAAATCACATACACTTAAATTGCTTCCACGCCAGGAGAGAAAGAGCACTGAATCTTAGAAATCACAAACGGGCGCGCCGTAAGTATATCTCCACAGAGCCAAATTACAGCTAATACTGAGTTCTGGGAATTGAGATATGACACTTGGGAGGACACAATCAGCAGGGTGAAGCATAATGTACTGTCCCAGGTTCTTTGAGCCTTTGGTTTCCGCGTGGGCGAAGCCAAAACGACAGCAATTTAAGAGCGATCCAATTACCGGAACATTTTTTTTGCAGAGCAAACACTTCCTACTCGTGCACAGGGACACAAATAACCGCTGTTCAACTAACACTGCACGAATGGAGACCGAGTTAGATGTACGGATGAACTATATGGAAGACTATCATCCAACACACTTTCGCCTGTCCAGAATTGTAAACAATCCGGAAGCTCGTACGGAATGAAGGACACAAATAGACGTCTCTATGACATCATAGAGAGAACATAAGACATGACATTCAGGGCTCAAGTTCACCAAGCAATAATTATTATAATAATAATAATAATATTAATAATAAATAGTGAGGGGTCTCTTCTGTTTTCGGTGGTCCCGATAAGGCTCCTTTGAGTTGGTACCTGTCTGTGTAACACAGCAGTATGAACTGGACTATATTGAGTTCAGACAAAAGCAGCCACAACTTCAAGCTACACTTCAAAAATTCAAATCATCCACGTCTTCGGTTTGTCTAATTGCAGCAAAGTGTTCGCTAATCCATTCGCCGATGGATACAAGTGTATAAAGTACAATGCGTTGCCATGAATGATCATGTGCTACTAATATTTGCGCTCCTAAACACACACAGTGGAAAACAGCTCTTGTGTACCTAAATGTGTGCATTACACCTCAAACATGTCACTATAGCGAATCTCACCTTTTAAGATTGTGGATGAGAACTTAGTTAAGGGTGTTTCATCACTATGAAAGAGTCAAAGAAAGCACTAATGTCATGGCAGCATCCAATAGCAGCAGCAGCAGCAGGTTTAGATGGAAGCCAGCACTGAGAGTGAACAGAATTGATCTCTAGAGGGCGCTCTGATCTTTGCCTTCAGCCTCCACTGGCTCAGCGCACGTGTTTGTCCATAAAAATGTGATTTAAAATAGCAAGGCATAAAGGAACCCACAGTTTATAAATCAAAACGACCCCTTTTTGATGTAAACTGTTTGGATTTATAACTCAACCTGTATGAAAGAAACTCTAAATTATAAAACTGAGACTTGAAACTAAGCAGAAGTTTTTTCAAAACAAAAAAAAAGCGAAAAATCAAGTCAGTGCGCAATTTGGCAGATATGCAAATTTAAACCTAATTCGGACACTTTTTTAAAATTAAATCAAAAATAAAAAAGCACAACCCTGGCACTCCAGAGTAGAAAACTTATATTTCAAACTTTTCAAATAATTCTCAGTGACGTTTAAGTGGCATTACTTCTGTAAGAGGAAACACAGTAGGTGGGCACGGCACACCTCGGGTGGAAAATGTAGAAAAATAACTTCTGTTCTGAGTGGGAGGAGTCTGAGAGGTCTAAAGAGGGTGTGGTCTACTGTGAGGGGGGCGTGGCTACAGGGTGATGAGGTCGACAAGGTTACCCTTGGGCGGGGTCATATTGTCAGGGAAGAAATTGACAAGCGTGTCGAACAGCTGCGTGCGCTGGGCGTACGTCTGATCCACGTCTGAAAAGCCTGTGATGGAGAGAAGAAAATTATTAAGCTTTAAAGCACTAATGAATATATTTGAGCAGCTTATGTGCTGATTTTCACAGCTGTAGTACGTGAATAGAGGACAATCATCACTCACCTAGAGGAATGAAGTCTGAGCTGGATTTGAACAGAGCGGAGGGCAAAAGCTGGAACTACAGCAAACACAAAAAGCACATTTACTTATGCAACATTTACTGGGATTAGTACAATTTCAGTCAAGCATTTACATGAGAATTTGCTCAAGTCCACCTGAAATCAAACTTAAAATTCATGTAATTGCACAAACTGATTCAATCAACACAAAAGTTCAAGGAATTGTTAATTACAAGCTTAAAAGACCACTTAAAATTTCCTGATAATTTACTCCCCCACCATGCCATCCAAGATGTTCATGTCTTTCGTTCTTCAGTCAAAAAGCAATTAAGGTTTTTGAGGAAAACATTCCAGGACTTTTCTCCATATAATGGACTTCAATGGGAATCAACGGGTTGAAGTTATTATTATTAATCGACTGGAAGTAGACGATTTTCCGTATGATCGGCCCAGACCATTTTGACATCACATTTACGGCGACAGAATGCATTTACATCGTGCCAGATGAGGCTTGCGCAGCCTGAGTGAGTGTGTGTGAGACACTTGTGCAGAAATCAAAACAAATGAGTGCAACAGCTCTTACAGAAAGTTACAGCCTAGATGCCTAGGTAAGCAACTCTGTACAACATTTTCTGCAACGACTGCAATGCAACTTACATTTTAGACACAATATTGAGCATTTTTGCTCAATTTCGTTGATGAAAATAGCCACAGCAGAACTGTTTCTGTCTCAGAGCAAAACAGCGTTTTTTCGTTATTTAATGCCATGTCAGTATCTTAAGCTATTTTCATGGCAAAAACTATTTAAAAAATACAAGTATAAAAACCCAATAAAAACCAGTAAACAAAAAAAACAAGTTACAATTCACAAGATTTTTTACATTAACATAAAAATTCTACCACTTTTTCTAGCAAAATTATATTATCTATTTAAGTGAGTTCACTTCAAAATATATTTTTTCAAAAAATATATTTTTAACAGAAAGGGAAATCTTGCAAAACATGCATTGAGTAGGGTCTTCACCTTTAAGCAAAAATGCATGAGTCAGTCTTGTGTAGTCAATAATTCAGTAACCCATTCATAAAGACAGTAACCTCATTTCTGAATGAATCAGCCATCTGAATGAATCTGTTGAAGGAAGGACTAAATGACTCACTCATTCAAACAAGCATTTGCCGCCACCTACTGGTGGCTTGGTTTCATATTTAAAGGTATCATTACATGTTTCCCAACATTTCTTATTTGTATGTTCGAAAAAATATTTAAAACATAAATATTATACAATTATTTATGCATTTGCAATTTTGCAATGTAAACGCATTTAGGACATCTCAACTTCATCAAACAGTCTGTGTGCAGCTTTTGCTTCTTCTGCATTAGAAAGATGGATTTTGTTGATACAGATTTCATTTGAATGGTAACAACTGTACAGTTTTGTATTATTTTAACCGAATTAACTGAAACTATGTTAGATTTTGATGTGAAAGATGACATTTAATAAGGTAAGGGGAAAAAAAAAAAAAAAAGAAAAAAAAAAAAAATTTTATTACCTAGTGGGAAATAACATGTTTTGTTATATACAGCAACTCCTTTTCACTTAATTGTTATTTCTACTTTTTTCCAGTCACAGAGCACTTTATTATAAGAGTTGTTTAATTGTTTAATGTTTAATTGAGAGAACATCTGTAACTCAGTCCAGATTGGGGGAATTGTAATGTTCAATATTTTTTTTATGTAAATAATTTTTTTGCATTAAAAAAAAAAAAAAAAAAGGAGGAAAGAAAATCAAAATCTGCAAAAAAAAAAAAAAAAAAAAAAAAAAAAAAAGGTATCAACAGGTCACACTTAGAAAATTACAACTGGTGCATCTCTAGCTGAAGGTCTAAATTGCAGCTTCAAAGGGCTCTAATCTTATTTTCTCTTTGAACTTCAAAATAGTCCGACATCATTGTTTTAAATTTTTTTGTAAAGGGCGTTCTACTTTTTATAGCACATCTCACTTGTGACCTTTCCAAAGTGACTACGTAATGCATGAAGTTGAACATTTGTAGTTAAAAAGAATATCAATTAGTATATTTTTTTGGAAAATGACCGATTGTTTCACTAGATAAGACCCTTATTCCTCAGTTGGGATCGTGTAGAGCCCTTTGAAGCTGCACTGAAACTGCAATTTGGACCTGCAAAATCCCCATTGAAATCCACTGTATGGAGAAAAATCCTCGAAAGTTTTCCTCAAAAACCTTCATTTTGACTGAAGAAAGAAAGACAAGAACATCTTGGATGACATGGAGTGAGTAAATTATCAGGAAGTTTTAATTCTGGAGTGAACTAATCCTTTAATCATTAAACGTAGCAGTTTTTTTTATGAGAGTCCTGACCTCTTTTGTCTCATCGGGGTCGGTGTGGTCCACGGTAAGAGACAGATCATTCTGTAGATATTTAAGTGCATTCAAGGGCTCGGTCTGAGCCTTTTCCTCAAACCTGCAAACACACACAAGGCAGTAATCAAAATGAGAAAGAATTTGCTTTTCTAGATACACTGCTATTGCATTAAGTAAGCAAATATGGCCACTAGATGGCCCTAAGAGAGCAAAAATGGCATGCAGCAATGGAAAACTACTACTGTAATTTAATCACTAACTGCAGTGCTGCATGACACTGCAATTACATAACAATACATCTGGGTCCTAATGGTTTACACTGAGATCACAGTAGGATCACAGCAAGATCATGTTCTTCATATTAACAATCGACACAAACTGTTTAACGTGGAACAGATATCTAAACATTTCCCTAGCTCCGTTTGGAAACTAAGAAGACCTGACAGTTTTCTTTGGCTTCAGACAGACAGAGACCAGACTACCTAATTTAGTAAACATTATTCTTGAGCACCATTTTCTAATCAAGAACTGTGAGGTCAGAAAAATGAGTCAGTGAGCAGCAGATTGTCAAGCATTTTTGCACGCATATGAAAGTCTATTTGTACCTGTATTTGCGAATGAGGTATTTGCAGTGTCGAAGCAGATATTCTTTGGAAGGGCGGCACAGCTTTAGGGACCAGAAATCATCCAATCTCATTTTGGGTGAGCTGGACTTGCCTGGGTTTCCACCGAAAAGGTAATGCACCTGTGTACCATATCATCATATCAAACACCTGCCAATTGCTTTGATTAATCAGTACAGCAATTAAGGAAATGAGCGTTTTATCAGCTCAAGCTGTCAAAGTGCCTGAGGTAAATATAATTTGTATTTAGATGTCTCTACAAATATTCACAAGGTACAACCTTATCATTTGAAAGCTGTTGCGTTTAGTAATTTGCAATCATTCTGGGCTACAGAATCATTATCACTCTTTAACAAAAAAAAAAAAAAGTAAAGATACACAACAGACCAGATACCTTTGAATTTTAAATAATCAGGCAAAAATTAGGCAGTTTTACTGTTTTAAAATTCACAATTAAATTAAATTGCAAGTTATTAAGACTTCAACAGCCTAATACTATGTTAACACTATATTATTACTATTAATATAAAAGTATAAATATTGTAATAATTTGATATCAACAATTTTATAAAATTTTAAATTTTTTTGTTGTTCATTACATTTTATTTAGTAAATTAATATTATATTGTATTTTATTAAGTAAAACCATTTAAAATTTAAGTTAAAGATATTATTTATATATATATATATATATATATATATATATATATATATATATATATATATATATATATTATATATATATATATATATATACATATAAATAAATACAATATAATACAATATATACAAATAATTGAAAAGTTGTGTTAAATAGTATAATATTTTTACTGCAGAAACCTAAAGATAACATTAACACAATTAATATAATATAAAAGTTATAAAAGTTAAGTATAAACGTGTTTACTGTAGAAACCTGGGGTTAAAATTATAATATAACATAACATAACATAACATAACATAACATAACATAACATAACATAACATAACATTTAAAAGTTATGTTAAAAAGTATAAACATTTTTACTGTAGAAACCAGGAGTTAAAGTTAACACAATTAATACAATATAATATAATATAAAAATTATTCAAAACATTTTTACTGTACAAACCTAGAGTTAAAATTAACACAATTATAATATAATATAAAAGTTATAAAAGTATAAAGGTGTTTACTGTAGAAACCTGGGGTTAAAATTAATATATAATATAATATAATATAATATAATATAACATAACATAATATAATATAATATAATAATAGAAAGCTGGAGTTAAAATTAACACAATATAATATAATATAATATCATATAATATAATATATTATAGTTCCTCAAGGTTAGTTTGGGTTGAAACCTACAACTTTTGGTTATCAGGTCAGATCACTAAACCTAAACCGCACCACACTATTCATAAACGCCCAATTCTAATTTACCACGGATGTGGAAGTGAAATGATCTACATTACCTTGTGCAACTCATCATAGACTAGCTGATGAGCAAAACGAGGACAAGGTTCCTCCTCCTGTAGGGCCTTAGTGGGGTTCTCTTTCACCGCCTGGTCATTCTTATAAACACATGACCTGCACACAAACACACAGCATTGGTCTTTCATACTCAACTGTGCATACTGTCCTAGACAAGTGTACACACACGCACCCACCCAAATCAAGTCAAATAAACAAAATGACACAAACCAGTGCACCAGATCTAAACGAAACAGTGATTTTTCAGAAGCCGTAAGCCAACTGCTTCAATTAGCGTACAGAACAAAGGGTTCTTCTCCCCCAGTTTAAGTGCAAAGCACATTTAACACACACACACGCATGCAGACACATGCAGCACGACCCACACACAAGCAGAGAACATTCTGTTCCTGTTTGATGGTCACTAACTCCCTTTCTGAAGGTCAGACGCGCCTTTGAAATACAACTTTCGCTCTGGCTTTATTGAATGTTTGTGAATATGCATGCAAGCTTTAAACAATTCATATACGGCGTTTTTGTAGAATGCATTTACGCTCTTCAATGCACTGAAAAAAGAACATGCCGTCCAGTAAAGGAAGGAACATCTTTTTTTCCATCATAATTGAAGATTTTCTTCCTTTCCAGCAGTGTACGACAATCTAAAACCTCAGGAATTAGGTGCCTGAGGCACTCTGGATTACCAATGCAGGTTGTCCTCTGGGCCACAGTGTATAAACACAGGTCGAACATACTCATTAGCATTCAATGTGCAGTGCTGTACAGCATGTCCGAAAACTCACGTACCAGTTGTTGCGTGCAATGTCGTAGATCCAGAAGGAGTTGCGTACGTTCTCCTCACGTTTGTCTTTGTCTTTGCTGAGTCCTGATAGAACGTGGATCTCATTGAGCTCCGGGTCGATGGTGGCACGCTGAGTGAATCCCGTCATCGGCACTGCAACGCAAACACAGAAGGACTTCAATGTAGATCCTTAAAGGGGTCATCGGATGCGCCGTCACACCGACAGAGGCCGCTCCCACCATGGTTGATTGACATGAGCATTTTACCTCAGATCAGTTGTAACAGTCCGCCCTCTTTGTTTTGATGCCGGAGCAGGGATGTAAGTTAGACAAGAATATCTCCGATTGAGCAGTTGAGGTGCTGTGTTGCTGGATGTAATAATGAACATAGTGGTCGTCATTTACTCCCGACATCTGAGCCGCTAAAGATGCAGTGGATTATGTTTGTTTGAGAAGGGAATGCACCTCCTGATCTACATATATCCGTCTATGTTCGCGCAAATCATTCGTGATCCAGCTTCACTTACAGCAGAAGTGAGTATAAGCGTTTTTTTATGAAGCTTTGTGATCGCCTTTCCTTATAACATGGTAGATAGGAAGTTTAGCGGCTAAACGCAGCTAAAGTAAACAAGCTTGTCACTCCACAGAGAGAAGGGAGGGGCGGGGCAAGCAGAGCTTATTTGCATTTAAAGGATGATTTTTGCAGAGCTCATTTTGACAAGGTAAAAAGGGTGTTGTTTTACAAAACTATTGAGAATTTTTAATCAAAGTATATTAGAGACTTTTCATTAAGACCCTGAAGAATCATATCAACTTGGAGGAAAATGGGCAACCGATGACCCCTTTAAGAGAAGGCAAAAAGTGTCATTATGTAGCATCTTGGTGTAATCGTTTGTAAATGACATGCAAATCACCTCTTTTTTCCTATGGTTTCAACTAAACTTTTGCACCAAGGGTACAAAATAAATCTTTTGGTGGTGAGTGAATGTTTTTTTTTTTTATTTTGAAATCAAATCAGCCATGAGGTTTGCATTATTTATTTATTACATTAATATTTTAAGGTTTAACGTAATGTTTTGAAATATTTGATTAATACTATATTAATGTAATTTTTTATTGCTATAAATATTGCATAAGCAACTGAATTTACCCATTTATTTTATATTTTGTATTAATTTTGCATTTATTGTTGATTTTAAATCAATTAAAGTTTTGCATTATTTTATAAGAATTATTATTATTATTATTATTATTATTAATATTATTTCAAAATATTATATTAAAATTTCATCAAAATATATTAATATGCAAATAACCTCTATTTTTCCTATGGTTTCAGCCAAACTTATGTACCAAGGGTACAAAATAAACTAAAAAATAAACCACCCAGAAATGGTAAGTGAATTTACCACATTTGCATTATTTATTAGCCATGAAGTTTTTGTATTACTTAATGCATTAATGCATTATTTGCATGCTTTTAAATCATTAAACAATTCATTTAAATTTTGCCTTATTCCTTTATTACCTTCATATAACAATATAATGTTTAAGCACTGCTCTACATTAACGTTTAAAATATTTAATATTATATTTATAATGAAACTAAGGAAATATTAATAATAATAATAATAATAATAATAATAATAATAATAATAATAATAACAACTATTATGTTGTTATATTATTATTATTATTATATTATTATATTTCTAAAAAGATACATTAAAAAACATTATTTTTTTATTATTTTGCATTATTTTGTTATTGCATTAATATGACTGTAGATATAACATTAACTATTTTTCATTTAATTTTTTATTTGTATTAATTGTATATTAATTGTATATTTATTGTTAATTTTAAATCAACAATTAATTTAAATGTTGCATTATTCCTTTATTACCTTCATATAAATGAATGATATTGAATAAAAATATAATTAAAATATTTCAGCACTGCTATACATTAATGTTTAAAATATTTAATACTGTATTAATAGGAATTTAAGGAAACAACAACAACAATAATAATAATAATAATTATTATTATATAATATTAAAAATATATATTATTAAAGTAACATCATAATATAATAATATGCAAATCACCTCTATTTTTCCTATGGTTTCAGCCAAACATGACAAATCTTCCAACTTGACAGTTCTTTCAAGGACACAAAATAAACTTTTTTGCCCCACCCAGAAATGTTCAGTGAATTTACCATATTTGCATTATTGTTTATTTTTAAGCCAAAATCAATCATTATTTCATTATTACATTAATATGACTATAGCTATAATATTAAATATTTTTAAGCATTAATATTACATAATGTTTTAAACTATTCAATTAATACAATATTAACGCAGACACACAAAAAATATTAAATAATTTAATATTTTATATTGCTATAAATATTGCATTAGCAAGTGAATTTACAGAATTTGCCCATTTAATTTTAGATTTTTATTAATTTCATATTTATTGTTGATTTTAAATCATTTTTATAATTGTAATATTTTCAATAATTTATTTTAGCTAGTTGCCAACATTTCTAATTTCATTTAGATTTATTTAACATTTATTATAACATTTTTAATAACAATAATAATTATTATTACTATTACGTCATAATATAATAATATCGTATATAAAATAACTGTATAATTCATAGAGGATCCAGGTGATTTTAAATAAAGTTAGTTTAATTTCTCTTCTAACACTCCATGATATCTATTCTCTTCGGTTTTCCTGAAAATGTCATTCTCATTCATTTATTCAGTATTTGATTACTCAGCAAGCAGTTGTGAAATAAGCAGGACAATCTCACTTAGGTTGTTTGAATCTCTTGATAGCTTTTACAGTGCCAAATGTTTACATCACCCCAGTTTCGGAACTAAATGATAAATTACATTTTTGGGTGAACTCTTCCTTCAAGGTCTGTGACCATACTGTTCAGGCTCTCGGTTTCCTTCCTGGTAAATTGTGTTTTGTTCAGTCTTATTTTTGTCTCTCTCTGCTGCCTTCTAGCTCTTGTTCTCTTTCTGTCACCCCCTGGCCCCGTCGCACACACATCTCTCTCTAACACGATAACAGAGAACACAGAGGTCTTTTTATACTCTCTCATTGCGTCAAGTCGCCCATTGAGATTTTACACAATCTGTTTATGGGAACAGGAAGTGTGTCACAGGCCTGTGTCTGCACAGTCTCTCTCGGGCTTCGCAGAGCTCTCACACTCGTTCACCTTTTGTGCCTCTCCTCTCTGTGAAGCAGCTCTTCGATTTGGTATCTTCCTCCGAGCCGACACTATATCAAGCTATCGTTGCTGATTATAGAGAAAGCGAAGAAAAATTTTGGGGGACATTATGTGGGTGTGCGGACATTATGACCTGTCTGCTCACCAAATTCTTCTCCATGCTGATCACAGACGTTTTACAAAGTCTGCTTTGTTGTAAGTCTTGATTGTGCGTGCGAGTTTCATTTGTATGCGTGTGTAGCTAACGTGAGCAATCAAACGAGTGTGTGTTAGGTGAGCTAATCACCACAAGTGCGTGGGCATGAAGTATTTTCTAAGAACTCAGTTCTTCAGAAGCCAATCGAAATTCTCAGAACTTCAAATTGGTCGTGTTTAATGTTAATTTGTGCTGTGAGAGGGCAGATCTTGGGAAGACACAGGTGTTTCAAGGTCATTTTTCTTTCAATAATTCTTATTTTAATTTTTGTTCAGGTTTTTCTTGTGCTTTTGTCATTTTTTAAATAGATTTTAATACATTTTATATTGCTATAAATAGTGCATTAGCAAGTGAATTTATAGAATATGCCCATTTATTCATTTATTTTTATTAATTTGTGGTTGATTTTAAACCAACAATTAATTTAAGTTTTGCATTATTTCTTTATTACCTTCATATAACTGAATTGATATTGAATAAAAATCTAAATAAAATATTTAAGCACTGCTGTGTATTAATGGCTAAAATACTTATATTATAACTAAGGAAATCATAATTATTATTAGTATTAGCAGTAGTATTAAATTATATTTCTCGTTTAAATTTTTGTTTATGTTTTAGTAATTTTGTTCTGCTTTTGTAACTTTTTAAATATTTTTAAAAAATTTATATTGCTATAAATATTGCATTAGCAAGTACATTTACAGAATATGCTTATTTAATTTTATATTTTTATTAATTTTCTATTTATTATTGATTTAAAATTAATTAATTTAAAAAATAATAAACAATAATTTTTGTATTATTCCTTTATTACCTTCATGAATTGCACAAAAAATATAAATAAAATATTTAAGCACTGCTTTGCATTAACAGCTAAAATATTTAATATTATATTAAGATGAAACTAAGGAAATAATTAGTAGTAGCATTAAATTATATTTCTAAAAAAAAAAAATAATTAAAATATTATAACATTATAAATAAAATAACTGTATTATTCACAGATTATCCAGGTAATTTTATTTACTTATTTTTATATTTATTTATTACTTTTATTATTTCTGATTTAAGTTTTTGTTCATATTTTAGTAATGTTGTTGTGTGCTTTTATCAATTTTTGTAATAATTATTTACATTTTGTCTTATTTATTTTTTATTTTTTTTATTTTTGTTTATTTCAGTTTTAATAATTGTAATACTTTTAAATGCATCATATTTTAGTTAGTTGCCAACATCTATCATTTCATTTAGGTTTTTAATCTAATATCTATATTTATTTTATCTCAGTTTTATTCTGAAAATGATTTTTTAATAACAATGCTGTGTTTCTGCAAAAAATGAATAAATAAATAAATGAAATAATAATAATAATAATAATAATAATGATAAAATACCTCGCATAGCTACTGATGAAAAGTGTGCAGTTACTTTTAGAAATCATAGGTAAATATCACAGCTCTAATCCCTGATATTCAATAAGGGAGGAACCTGTGCCTTACACAGGGACCATAATACTTGGGATAGGAAGTCTTTCTTTAGAAACCACCTACCAACCACACAAAATGCCACCTAGCAAGATCCTAGTAACTACCTTGAACACCCTAGCATAGTGCCTGTGAGACTAGCATTTTCTCCAGAGGAAAAAAAAAATAGTCTTATGTAACCAGAGTCATCCAAGGCTGCACGTCTAATCTAGCAGAGAAGACTTTAAATATTAAAATGTATATTTCACGCTGAGTCTTCAGAGGAAAATATCTTGATAAGAGGCAGAATGCGTGTTCTTTGTAGAGCAGCAATGCTGTAACCTCAAAAACCTTGTTTCCCTACTCAGGAATTTGCTGCAATATTCACCCATCATTAGGACAATCCTCACGAGAAGCCTTCATCACTATCAGCCAAACCACCAGATCTGTGTATATCAGTATCAGGAAGACAGATGATGTCAAGTTGGCTTAGCTGTTGAACAGTAAGACTGCAATAGATCATACGTTTGCCTCAGCTGCACGTAACTGGCCACAACAGTGACATAATCCCCACTTGATTCAACTCTATTTCTGAACATGATGTCACCGTCGTGCTCAAAATTTCTTTGCTTTCCTTATAAGGAGTGCCTTCTCAGTGCACAGCTTTGTAGGAGTTATTGTTAAATACGACAAAAAAATAAACCGGCAGCATTTTTACAAATTTATAGCTTGCTAAAGACATCATACCCATGCCTGAGTCCTTCTTGGTGCCGTCTGAGATGATCTCCACATGGTCACCATCAACGTCGTAACTGAAGAAATCATTCAAGTAAGTTTTAGACCTCTGACCTCCGAAAACGTACAGGCAGCGATTTCTCTGCAGGGGAGAAAAGAAAAATTATCACTTGAGATTTGCTGTCAAAACCACCCATAAATTAAAAAAAAAAAAAAAAAAAAAAAAAAAAAAACAACACCACCAATAAATTCACCAATCATCTCTCTTAAAGGGACAGTTCACCCAAAAATGAAAATTACCCCATGATTTACTCACCCTCAAGCCATCCTAGGCATACATTTCTTTTTTCAGACAAATACAATTGGAGTTACAATAACGAAATATCCTTTTTAGTTATTTTTATTTTTCATATAATTTATTTTAGTTTATATTTTTTATTTTAAAATAAAATAAAATAAAATAATATGAAAAATGAAAAAAAAATTAAAATGTGTAAAAAATGTAAATAAAAAAAAAATGTAATTAAATTAAATTGAAAATTAAATTAAATCACCCTCAAGTCATCTTAGGTGCACATTTCCTCTTTCAGATGAATACAATCAGAGTTTTATATATAAAAAAAAGTCCTGGTTCTTTCAAGCTTTACAATGGCAGTGAATTTTTATTTTTCATATTATTTTTATTTTTCATATTATTAATTTTATTTTATTATTTTTAAATACAACAAAAAATTATATGAAAATGAAACAAAATAAAATAAAATAAAATAAAAATAACTCACCCTCAAGCCATCCTTGGTGTATATTTCAGATTATTTTTATTTTTTATATATTTATTTTATTTGCATTTTATTATTTTAAAATAAAATGAAATGAAATAAAATAAAATAAAAAAATTAAATTAAATTAAATTAATCACCCTCTAGTCATCCTAGGTGTATATTTCTTGTTTCAAACGAATACAATCAGAGTTCAATTAAAAAATGCTCTGGTTCTTCCAAGCTTTAATGGCAGTGAATTTTTATTTTTCATATTATTTATTTTAATTTTTGTTTTATCATTTTAAAATAAAACAAAAATAATACAAAAAATTAAAAATTAAATTAAATTAAATTACATTAAATTAAAATATTAAATTAATCACCCAAGCAATTAGAGTTATATTAAAAAAATAACCTGATTCTTCCAAGCTTTATAATGGAAGTGAATGGGTGTTGAGATTTTGAACCCCAAAAAAAAGTGAACTCTCTCCTGAATGTGCATACGACAGTTACCAGAAGCTACAGATTATGGTTTCTAAAGTTTTAAAAGTTGATATTTTTCTTACACTTTTACACAAACGCGTCACTTCGCTTCAGAAGGCCTTTATTAACGCCCAGGAGCCATGTGGAGCACTTTTTATGATGGAAAAATGCAATTTTTGGGGCTTAAAAATCTCAACGCCCATTCACTGCCATTATAAAGCTCGGAAGAGTCAGGGCATTTATTTTATGAAAGAAGTCAGTCATATACACCTAGGATGGCTTGAGAATGAGTAAATCATGGGGTAATTTTTATTTTCAGTGGAACTATCCCTTTAAAACCATTTGGCAATGAACTTTTGTATTCTTATGTATATAGAAAATGAATACTCTTATACTTTAACAAAATAAATAATATAAAATAAAGTAATATAAAATTAGATTTGCCCTTATTCACACCAATAAACCACAAATGCATGCATCAAAAATTTGAGGTCAACATATAAAACATCTGAGCTGCAGCGCAGAGCGCTTTATGGGTCATTACTAAGGAGACGGACCGTGTGGAAGAGCATGCAGTGTCCGATGCGGGACTGGATGTCCTCTGGCCCGGCGTTACACGAGTCTTCTCTGAGCAGACTCCAGCTGCCAGCTTGACAGTGATACGCATAAAGCCCGCTGAACTGAGGTTCTGACGTCCTGCCGTCATCCACGCTGCCATTACACGTCAGAATCCGACCACCAAAAGTGTAGATCATGTGCTTCTCAGAGTCCATGCACATCTGAGAGAGAGAAAGACAGATATTTTGTCCAAATACCTGAGAGATGCTAAACTGATCTTTAGAAACCTGTACAAGGGAGACTCCTGGTGGTTTGGTATGGGGGTTGTGTAATTTAAAATGCGTACCTGGTGGTCGAAAACGAGTTTGGGTCCTCCGTCAGCGGACGTGTCTTCGCTTAGGAGAGCCCACGTGTTGGCGTCAATGTCATAGCAGTAGAAGTCACTCTTCAGTGACTTGCTGTTTCTGACGGAGGAATCCAGGTAACGGCCTAACGTGTAGATCTGCCTCCGCTGAGAGTCGATGCACATCTTGTGACACGACCGAGCACTGGGACCGTTCTAAAAGAAATACATCACAACCTTTTTAGTTTTTGCCTCAACTATCCACCTTATTCTTCAACGGAGAAGTAAACCTATGGGTGAGAATTCCTGGTTATTAGCCGCTTTAGGGAAATAATGGGAATAAATAACAACGTGCAGTAAACAGTAAAACTGTTTGCACTACAAACCAGTGTGTTCATAATTAAGGTAATACATCAAAACATGGTAAGACACACCAATCTGCAATATCAATCAGCAAAAAGAACCGCTTTGTTGGCCACACCCGCTCTTACGGGAAAAATAAGGCGGATGGATCAACTGATTCAATCATGGGCATTTCTGAGGAAGAACTTGTCAATGGTTTATCCAAAAATTTGTGAGATCAATGTTATAAAATCGTTGGGCATGTAAACCAGATAAATAAATGATACATTGTTAAAACAAAATAAAATAAAATATTTTTTATTTCATATTAATATGAAAAATTTAAATGAAATTTTTTTTTTTCAAAATATTTTTATTTTATTTTTTAAAAAATAAAATAAATTAAAAAATAATATGAAAAATAAAAAAATAATTTAAAATAATTACATTAAATATAAAATAAAATATTTTATTTGCATTTTTAAAATTATTTTTTTATTTTTCATATTTTTATAAATTAATGATACATTGTTGAAATAAAATAAAAAAAATATTTTTTATTCTTTTTTTTATTTACATTTTTAAATTTTTTATTTTATTATTTTAAAATAAAATAAAAATAATATGAAAAATAAAAAATAAATGTAATTAAATAATTAAATTAAATATAAAATAAAATAAAAATAATTAAATTTAATTAAATTAAAAATAAAATAAAATAAGATGCACTGAATGGACAAATTCTAATGAAAAACCTCCACACATTCACAATTTCTTTAATATTCTATTGTAGTCTGTAGTTTGTGAGTGTTGGTCTACTTTGGTGAGACCATTCATTCAGATGTGCCCACAAGGGAAACTTTGGTTGGCTGTGTCACATATCAGTCAGGCAGGCCCTCCCTGCATTAATGGGAAGTGCTTGGTCTATGTTGTAGAGCGTACCAGATTTAAGTGACCATTATAACTTCCATCAGCACCACATATTTTCCATTACAGTAAATTCATTCTGTTCCTCATTGACAAACTAGTTCAACTACGAGTCAAAAATCCCCATCTAAGAAACCTACAGATGAAAGAGTACACATCACTCAGTGAAGTAAGTGAAACTCAATGACTGATGGAAACATCTAGGGGAGTTTTTTGTGCCATTCAGTTGAGTCATAATCGAAAAAAATTCATCTTTCAGTTTCTTTCTTACCTCTTTCTCTGTATCCCTGGAGATACAGGCCCATTGGTTCTCCTTCACACTGTACGCCCAGAAATCAGCCAAGTCCTGCGTTCCATCCCAACCACCAAACAGATACACGGTTTCTGCCAAACAAAGATGCGAATACAAAAGAGGGTGAGTGGGTGAGCCGTTTTACACCTTTCTAAGAATTCAAGACGAAATTGAAGGATAAAAACTATTATGGTATTCTTAAAGCTGTTATAAATCATCATTCTTGAAAGGCAGCTGTGTGCTGAGGTTGAAAGGCTGATGTCGCCATGGTGATAAGCAGAGACAGTTGTTTGAGCTATTGAGCGTCAGCCGAGCTGTAGAGCAGGCTACCCGAGGTCAGTCTGAATGCACAGGGCCACATGAGGGCTGCAGGATCGATTGTTCCTCAAACAACAAGCTCACGGATTCACACGCACATTTAAAACAGCCCTCAACTCGCAACAACAGGGCTAAATGCAGTCTTAGCGTGCATTCCACTACAAGCAAGACAGGACAAGCTAAACAGTGCCACGATATCCGCCCAATCAGAAACTATGCAAATCAGCCATTTGACGCAAAACGTACCAGTCTGAACATCAATGACCATCTGATGACCTCCTCTCATGCCCGGCCTGTTATCATCACCATCACCTAATCAAAAAAACAAGAACGTACAGAAGTGAATTAAAAGTTGCGTGTATCAGAAACAAGACGCGCCCTGAATATCAATACAGCCCTTAAGTCACTTAATACAGCAGACATGGATTCCCTGGAGTCCAGCGTTTGGATTCAGAGCGAGAGGAGGCCACTTGCGTGTTCTGTGGGCTGCTGTCATACCTTTGTTACATTTGGGGATGATCTGACTCCAGCGTGGCTTATAATCCTGCTGGCTGATGTACTGATTAAACAAACCATCTGGAAGAGAACAGATAGAGAGTCAGGTGTGCACTTTAATTTGCTAATGCATGCTCCCTGGGCGGGAAACAATCCAAGTGTACATTAGGTTCTAATTACCGTACATTCACACTGTGTCCACTGACGAGAACACGTAATAACATGAAACTGCGAACAATGTGTAAAATACTTTCTCCAATCGCATTATATGTAGAAGCTGATTCCTTCTAAAAATCTTAAAACATGGTGTTAGTTCTTGACTAGCTTGACAGCGCAACATGGGATCAACCAATGGCTCCAGCCTGAGGTTGGACTATTTGTTGTCTGTAGAGTGGATTTAAAGGAGAACTGCACTTCCAGAACAACAATTTACAAATAATTTACTCACCCCCTTGTCATACAAGATGTTCATGTCTTTCTGTCTTCAGTCAAAAGCACAAAAGCTTGTGTAGCACAGGCTCTGGAATGCGTGTCCACGACGCTACAAATTAGTGATGGGTCGTTCTTGAACGATTCGTTCTCTTTAATGTGATTTGGGAAGAACGAGTCGTCTCAGGGAGTGATTCGTTCAGTCGCGCATGCACAACATTCTATTAGGTTCTGTACTGGAATTAGTTAACCTGTTTCGAGTCTTCGAGTTTTTCGAGTCGTTCGTTCATCTTATGGGGCTGTCACGTGATGCTGATTTTGCTAAAATGAACTAAATGACTCAAAAAAGATTCGTTATTTTGCTGAACGAGACTCAAAGGTCCGAGTGTGTCAAATGATCCGAACTTCCCATCATTACTACGAACCACGTCTAAGTTCATCGCCTGTGTACTCCGGCTCAAAAAGCTAGAGTACGTCGAAAAACTACTTCTTATTTTCTCCTACAACTTCAGAATCATCCGACATTGTTGTACCTTTTTGTTTGTAAACAGCGTTTGACTGTAGTTCCGCCTACGTTCCGCGTGACTTTTCGACGTGATTCAATAGTAAGTAGCGTTGTGAAAGCGCATCCCAGAGCCTGTGCTACACAAGCTTTTGTGCTTAAAAAGTATACAAATTTTTATTTTCTGAAAAAAAAAAAATAAATAAAAAAAAATGACTGATCGTTTCGCTAGATCTTTTTAGACCTTTCTTCCTCGCTTGGGATCGTTTAGAGCCCTTTGATGCTGCATTTAAACTACATTTTGGAAGTTAAAAATCGGGGCACCAATTAAGTCCATTATATGGAGAAAAATCTTGAAATGCTTTCCTCAAAAACCATAATTTCTACATGACTGAAGACAGAAAGACAAGAACATCTTGTACGACAAGGGGGTGAGTAAATTATTTGTGAATTGTTGTTCTGGAAGTGGACTTCTCCTTTAAAAAGTTCACTTCCAGAACAAAAATTTACAGATAATTTACTCACCCCCTTGTCATCTAAGATGTTCATGACTGAATTTCTTCAGTCGTAAAGAAAATGTTTCTTGAGGAAAACATTTCAGGAATGTTCACCATATAGTGGACTTCACTGATGCGCATGAGTTTGAACTTCTAAAATGGCACTAAAATGGCAGCTTCAAAGGGCACTAAACAATCATAGCCGAGGGGTTTTATCTAGCGAAAGTTATTCCCCAGTTATTTTTGTTCTGGAAGTGAACTTCTCCTTTAAATGTGTTTTCACTGATCTGCAGCGACGCAACTTCAAGAAAAGCTACTGTGGGTAACAAGTTAATTCAGTCTATGGCTATATTTGCAGTTTATTTCGGCCATACACAACTAAATCTTATATACTTGAATGGGGGAAGACTGATATCTCTAAAATCGCTTGCCAAGGTCACAATAAAACAACATAAAACAGTCAGATGTATCAAACCTTTTTTCTTAAACTAAAAAGAAATCATTTTTAATAAACTACTAAAGATGTAATTAAAAAAAATAAATCTTTAAGGATTAACGACTGTCTCTTAACTAAAAGACCATATTGAGTGTTACACTCCACTTCATTGTAATACCTATGGACTGTTTCTGTGTAAAAGCATCTCAAGTCATTAACTGTCAAGACTCAAAAAAAGGTTGAGCATTTCTGGTGAAACTACTGAAAGAGGCACTAGAAACCACTAGAAACCAACAGCACAGACACTCACAACCTCCAGTGATTAAAAAAAGCTGTTAATGTGTACCACACTGTTATTGGTAGCATTAAAGGGACAGTTCACCCAAAAATAAAATTAGCCCATGATTTACTCACCTTCAACCAATCCTAGGTGTATATGACGTTCTTCTTTCAGATGAGTACAGTCGGAGTTATATTAAAAAAAATGTCCTGGCTCTTCCAAGCTTTATAATGGCAGTGAACGGGTGTTGAGATTTTGAAGTCCATCCATCATAAAAGTGCTCCACACAGCTCCAGAGAGTTAATAAATACTTCTAAAGCAAATCGATGCATTTGTGTAAGAAAAACATCCATATTTAAGACTTTATAAACCGCGACCTCTGGCTTCCGTTAACTGTCATATGCACATTTACGAGAGACTGCCGCTCTAGAACCAACTTTTGTTTAAAGGAAAGGAAAATCAGTCTCCTCTTGGCTTACATTGAAATCATTTGACATTTTTCTTGACCGGTGTTTTGTTTTGCTCTTTCCACTGCGCTTCTGCATTTGTACCCGCGTTCGCCTGCGTCCTATGTCATCCGATTTAACGTCACTCTCTCGTGTACGTGCGTACGACAGTTAGCGGAAGCTAGAGATTACGGTTTATAAAGTTTTGAGTATGTAAATTTTTCTTACACAAATGCATTGAATTGCTTCAGAAAGCCTTTATTAACCCCCCAGAGCTGTGTGGTGTATGTTTATGATGGATGGATGCACTTTAGTGGACTTCAAAATCTCAACACCCATTCACTGCCATTATAAAGCTTGGAAGAACCAAGACATTTTTTAATATAACTATAATTGTATTTGTCTTGAGGGTGAGTAAATCATGGGGCAATTTTCATTTTCAGGGTGAAAATATCCCTTTAACCATTTTCAAAATCATTTAAAATAATCAAAGAATATTCTTGCAAACAGCTTGCATGGAAAGTGTTTTGCAGGTTGAGTCACCAGGTGAATTTTTAAGTTGCACATTACTGACATATGACCAACACTCATGGAAACTCTCAATTGTGTTTCTGTGAAACCACCCACAGGTTTGTCTAAAAAAGCAGCAAGCTGGTGATTTTTCTTTGACTTCTATCACTATGTGTCTCATAACTCACTATGTACTTAAAATGCTAAAACATCTTTTTTTTTTTTTTTTTTTTTAACAGGCAAAGATCAACAGGCAAATATTAGTTGAGGTGAGATCATGTGAAAAACAAGTTTTGCAAAGCAGTAAATAATCAATTCAAATACTGGGAGTACGAGGAACTAAAGCTTTGAGTCATTTCTTTTTGAAGTACAATCTGCTGTATTGTGTTGTAAGGTTGCAAGTTCAACAAAACCTAACAGTGAGAGCAGTGTATTAATGAAACACAACACTTCTAACACACTAAAATAAGGTCTAGTCTGCATCAAGTGAAACAGACCGTTTAAGTGGAGATCATCTTTATTTGACATAAAATGTCAACAAGGATGTACTTGCTAGCAAAGTAACAATTTTAATCCAGAACCATTCTGTTGCCTACAGTGCACCAACATGCCCACATTCCCTATTTAATGAATGTGGCACAGATCCATATGATGAAACGCAGGGTGAGGTACCTCTCACGGCTTTGTCTATAAGCTCCTCGCAGGCGTCAAAGTCTCCTCTGAGGACCAGCCGCTCGTGGAGGTGCGTGAGCATGGGGTGCTCGAGAGCGATCCGTGTTTTCTTCTGCAGGGACTCGAAGGCTTCTGTGTAGTTGTGCTGCCGGAAGTGTTTCAGGCACAGGCGGATGGCCTCCTGTTCACGGTACTGCCAGGAAAAAAACAAACCACTTTAGCTGTAACGTGCGATCAATCCATATTTAATATTGTGTAATTATGCAAATGAAGTGAAAAACATGAATGTTTTTCTTACTGGAACAGTTTGGCATTTTAAAAACTGTTAATGGTTATGACGTAGTTTACCGAAATAAAGCTTACGAAAAAACAGGAAATGTATATCATTTTAATTCACATGCTGTGTGACTTATGTGTGGTTATCTTTAAAGCATTAGTTCACTCCAGAATTAAAATTTCCTGCTAATTTACTCACCCCCATGTTATCCCAGATGTTCACATCTGTCTTTCTTCAGTTGAAAAGAAATTATGGTTTCTGAGGAAAACATTTCAGGATTTTTTTCCTTCCATATAATTGACTTCAATCAGGACCAAGGTCCAAATTGCACGTTCAAAGGGCTCTACACAATCTCAGCTGAGAAATTTACATACTTTTTAACCACAATTGCTCATCTTGCACTTCCTTTGTTTCCACGACTTCACGCATTACGTAATCACACTGGAAGGGTCACGCGTGATGTAGGCAGAAGTACCAACCCAGTGTTTACAAAGCGAATGTGCAAAAAAAGTCAAACAGCGGAGTTTAAAGAGAAAATGAGGAGTTTTTTGCATTTTATGAACTGAAGTACACAGACAAGAACTAACCACGCGGGACCTTTCCAACATGATTATGTAATGCATGAAGTCGTAGATGCGCATGGCGAAGCTAGTGCAAGATGAGCATTTGTGGTTAAACTTTTTTATTTATTTATTATTTTTTTTTAAAAATGACAGATCGTTTCACTAGATAATACCCTTATTCCTCGACTGGGATTGTGTAGAGCCCTCTGAAGCTGCACTGAACTGCAATTTGGACCTTTAAAGGATAACTCCACTTTCAGAACAACAATTTACAGATAATTTACTCACCCCCTTGTCATCCAAAATGTTCATGTCTTTCATTCTTTAGTAGTAAAGAAATTATGTTTTTTAAGGAAAACATTTCAGCGTTTTTCTCCATTTAATGGACCGATATGGTGCCCCAATTTTGAACTTCCAAAATGCAGTTTAAATGCGGCTTCAAATGATCCCAAATGCGGTTGTAAACGATCCCAGATGAGAAAGAAGGGTCTTATCTAGCGTAACGATCGGTTATTTTAATAAAAATAATACAATTTATAAACTTTTTAATGTCAAACGCTTGCCTTGTCTTACTCTGCCTGGACTGTTTTTGTTCCGGTTCATGACAGTTAGGGTATGTTGAAAAACTCCCATCTCATCTTCGAAATCGTCCTATATCGCTGTTTTACCTCTTTTGTTAAGGGTGTTTGATTTTCTTTGCACGTTCACTTCGCAAAGACTGGGTCGGTACTTCTGCAGCGATGTAGGATGATTTTTAAAATGATTTTTGAAGGTGAGGGAGAAAATACGATTGAAGTTTATTGACATACCCTAACCTTCTCAAACCACAATACACAGAGCTCAGGCAGAGCAAGACAAGACGAGCGTTTGAGATTAAAAAGTATTTAAATTGTATTTTTTTAATGAAAATAACCGATCGTTTCGCTAGATAAGACTGGGATTGTTTACAACCGCATTTGGGATCATTTGAAGTCGCATTTAAACTGCCTTTTGGAAGTTCAAAATCAGGGCACCATATCAGTCCATTATATGGAGAAAAATGCAGAAATGTTTTCCTCAAACAACATTATTTGTTTACGACTGAAGAAGAAAGGCATGAACATCTTGGATGACAAGGGGGTAAGTACATTATATGTGAATCTTTGTTTTGGAAGTGGACTTCTCAGTAACACTTTAGAATAGGTAACACTTATTCACTAATAACTACAACTTTTCCCTCAATAAATTCCTAATTTGCAGGTTATTAATAGTTACTAAGGAAGTTGTTAAGTTTAGGTATTGGGTAGGATTAGGGATGTAGAATAAAGTCATGTAGAATAAGGCATTACTATGTGCTTAATTGGTTCTAATAAATGGCTAATATTCTAGTAATATGCATGCTAATAAGCAACTAGTTAAGAAAACGTAAAATAAAGTAAACAACTTGGATGACATGGGGGTGAGTGATGGTTCTTTTGATTTTGGGGTGAAATATGAACTTCCATTTTGCATATTTTCATGCATTTCCTTGTGAAATTCATTCTCAAAGATCACCTTTGGTGCAGGTGGATGTTTGGACATAACTCACCTTACTGTACCAGTTAAGGCAGGGCTGGACAACGTCTGGATCTTCTATGCCATGTAACTCAATATACCAGATGCTGAAGTTAAAGCTGGGCCCCCATGACATCAGAGGCACTGTACATAAACAACCAAACACACACAGAAAACATCAAGAGAGGACATTCACACAAACTGCATGTGTACAGCTTAGAAATTTCAATATCTCAAACAGACAGAGTTCAGCGTTTACACAAGCACTTGTTTGTTCCATCAAAGACTTGCAGAGTCATTCAATCACTCACTCAACTCATTGTCTTCCTCTGAAATCATGTGATGACTGATCTTTCCCCTAAATGTGTCACCATATGAGTTCAACGGGTCTTTAGTTCTCTCTTTCTGTAAACACTCACCTATTTTAATGAACCTGCAGGGAAACATCTGCTCATCGATCTTGTGCTTTAGCGTGAATGTCTCCTTGTTGAAGTCATTCTTAAGGCCACTAAGATTAGATGAGAAAGACAGTCAATGACCTCATCACACCACAAGAAGCCATTTCCCCAAACATTACTCACATCTCAAGAAACACTATAAGCCATGTAATAAAATGTTTGTGTTCTGGTGCCCTATTTCTTAGTGAATCTGTAACCTGCTCTCAAGATGGTCTAAAAGCTTATCTAACATAAAGATTAGCCTGTAAGTAGATTGCAATCATAAACTAGCATTTCCCCACCAGTCTCACCTAGACAAGAGTTCTGTCATGTTTTCTTCACTCATGCCTCCGAACACCTTGAACTTCTTCAGGTTGCACACATGGGTTTTCTCATATTTGCCATAGGTAATGCTCAGAACTATAGCTGGTCTCTCCAGTTTCAAGATCAAGTACTGAGTGAAGAAAAGAAAAAAAACTAAATTGTTACATCAAAGCAATTCCAAACTGAAATGTGATCCTGGACCACAAAACCAATCATAAGGTTTATACCCCATCTGAAAGAATGAATAAATAAGCTTTCCATTGATGTATGGTTTGTTAGGATAGGACAATCTTCATGGAACATGATCTTTACTTAATATCCTAATGATTTTTGGCATAAAAGGAAAAATCAATAATTTTGACCCATACAATGTATTTTTGGCTATTGCTACAAATATACCCATACTATTTATGACTGGTTTTGTGGTCCAGGGTCACAAATGTTCTAGCTATGGCAATCAATTTTATCAAAATTTAAGGAAATTTAAATCGGTAACTTTACGCTTCATATAAATATTATACCCTTACAACAACAGCAAATCTAAACCCATTTCTAATTATCATTTGCACCTGTGCATGTTCAAACAGTCGCACCAGATTTGACATGAAAGACGTTTAGTAATAAAAGCATGAACATGATTTGAATAGTATAACAGGGTGAAGCTTTTAAGTGAATAATACATTTTGGCTAGTTGCCTCTCAGAACTAGCCTACATTACTGTTCAAAAGTATGGTGTCAAGAGTACAATTATTTTAAAATAAATTAATACTTTTATTCAGCAAGGATGCATTAAATTGATCAAAAGCGTAAGTAAAGACATGTATAACGTTACAGAATATTTCTATTTCAAATAAACTTGTTTTGAACTTTCTATTCTATTCAAAATGTATCATGGTTTCCGCCAAAATTAAACACCAAAAGTGATTTCATCATTTATAATATCAAGAAATATTTTGTTAATTACCAAATCAGCATATTAGAATGAATTCTGGCGAATTATGTAACACTTAAGTAGTAAATGGCATTAAAATATACTAAACTGTTATTTTAAATTGCAATATTATTTCAAAATATTACAATTTTTACTGTATCTGTGATCCAACAAATGTAGCCAGTAACACTTTACAATAAGGTTCTATTAGTTAATGTATTAACTAACAATGAATAGATTAATGAATAGTGTAATAAATGTATTGTTCATTGTTCATTGATGTTGGTTAATACATTAACTAATGTTAACAAATGACACCCTAGTGTAAAGTGTTACAAAGAAATCTGTCTGCACAAAATTTGGAAAACAGGGCAAACAAGTTGGTATTCTTCCTCCTTGTATCACTATCTATCACTATCCATTCTGGACGTAAAATTCCTCATTTTCTTATTAATACATTAAGGTATCTTAATTGAACATTACAGAACACATGGAAGTTCTCTCTTGTGTTTTTGGTGCCTATAAGGACACACATGATCAAAACGGCCAGAGACTGCAAATGACAACACCCTCTTCAGATGCAGGTGGACAGGAGGGGCTCTATTACTCATGCCTCCCGCATGAAAACAAATTCAATCAACTGTGGACATCTACGACAGGACATCCCGCAATCATGGCTTGTAAAGTATTGCTCGGAACAAACGCAGCTTGCTTAGAGAGCCTAAAAATGAATGGGCTACTGTCATCGAAGACCAGAAGAGTGAGAAAAATATTTCACACAGACTGACTGTGATATTCTATCCAACTCTACTGATGGCCACTTGCACTAAGAGCTTGGTTTTACAACATTCAGAGGATTTAACTCATATGAATTCTCAGATGAAATTTATTGGACTTCCTGCGATGACTTACAACATGTGCAGAGGTCATTTCTGGGAAAAAACATTGGATAATGACAGGAACTACAATTTCAAATCTCTGCAGAGGGTAACTATACTTAAAGCGAAGGGACGAGAGTGGAAGGACACAAGTGAAAACACACAAGGCTTTGAATATGGGCTGGAGGTTAAAAGTTGAGGGCGCGTGCTACTGTACCGCCAACACGCACTTTCGATTTCCTTATTGCTTAACCACAAGTCTGTCTGCGCTGCAATGGTCTGTGCCATAAAGCTGGCAATGAAAAGCTGCTTCCTCTTTCCAAAAGAAGACGAAAGCAGTGGACAGTAGGGGTGTGCGATATGAGGATTTTTGATCGTGGATGATAAAAATGTTTCCACGATCTGCTTTTTGAGAAATATCGTAATATCGTGCTATTCTCTCAGCTGCTGTTCTGGCGCCTCCGTCTCAATATACTGTACAATGCGACATACATTTACTTCAGTGTTAACTCCGCGGTAGTTACACTCACGGGACACTGCACTTATTCACAATCACAAAAGTACATTATTTTCTTTAAAGTCTTGACGGTTAAACATTTCATTCGCGTGCTGTTCCGACATGCGCTTTTCCACTGCGCGTACACCTGAAACGCGCGCACAATAAAATATTGTTACATAGCGCCTAATTACTGAACTAAGTTATGTATCACGTTTGATTACGCTACTATTGTCAATATAAAAACAGTTTATAGAAGCTTATGTCTAAAGTGAAAGTAAACAACTGAATTGAGAGAAAAAAACGGATGCCTGCCTGTATATTAGATGTGCAGCTCTTAAAGGGGCAGTACTAAACATGCTGCCGCTTGTCATCAAATGGATTGGTCACCCAAAAAATTATAATTCTGTCATTATTTACTCACTTACATGTTGTCCCAACCCTGTATGACTTTCTTTTTCGTGCTAAACACAAAATAAGATATTTTGAAGAATGTGGATAACCAAACAGTAGCTGGTCCCCATTGATTTTAATAATAGAAATGATCAAAGACACTATTCAACAGAAAAAAGAAACTCATTCAGGGTTAAAACAACCTGAGAGTGAGTAAATGATGGTATTAAAATAAAACACTATGACAGAATTGACAGACAGATGACAGAATTTTTATTTTTGGGTGAACTATTATCTGTTAATTGTTTTTAAAACAAAACACAAAGAGAAAAATCACTCACTGCTCTTGACTGAAAAACTTTAATACAGTTGCTTTAATAAGAATCTGTGTACAATTTATGTGTATGTATAGTGTATAAGTATATAGTGTTTCACTTTTTATATTTGTTAATTCAATTTCTTAAATGCTACTGCTAAATACACCTACTGTACCTGAAAAATAAAGCACTGTTTGTATTCTTTGTTTTTATATTTTAATAACAAAGATAAAATAATGACAAAGATTTTTATTTTTGCTCACTTTGGCCTAAATATCTGCTATTTTTTTTATTTTATTTATTTATTTTTTATTTTATACTTTGTTACCTTGAAAGTCTTTGTTTTTAAAATAGGGAAATTAGTTTGGCTGTACTGCTCAATTTGCAAAATAGTAAAACCAACATGACAAAGAATCGTGATACAATTGTGAATCGTGATATTTCTGAAAAAAAATCGTGATATGATATTTTTGCCATATCGCCCACCCCTAGTGGACAGCGTCAATTAATGAAACACACACCTCTGAAACCAAATACCAATACTTCTTAAGGCACAGAGACATTTTTTTTTCCACCCATTTTTTAAATTTTATTATTCATTTATTTTATTTTGAGATTTTACTTCTAAATTGTATTGTAGCGCTTTGAGTATGAGAAATGCACTTAATAATAAAATGAATCATCATTATTATTAAGAATGTAAGTAGTGAGCACTCAGTCTGTCCGCAAAAGCATTCACAGAACGAATAATCCGAAAATGTAAATAAAAGACAGTGTTATTTTAGAATCACTGATATACTATTATGGGTTTTAATAACATTTTGAATTAGTTTTCATTTTTGTATTCCGTTTTAATTTTATTTTTAGTTAATGTTTTAGTAATTTTGCTGTCTTTTTATTTTCTTATTTATTTATTTATAAAATGTGTTTATACAGTTCTTAAAATTTTTAGCTTTAGTTATTTTAGTAAACTAAAAGAAAATGATAAATTATGTCCTGGGAACTAGTTGGGGATAGGTAAAGGGATAGTTCATCCAGAAATTAAAATTCTGTCATTAATTACTCACATTCACGACAGTACCACAATGCATGGACTGTTTTAAGAATGTCCTTACTATATTTCTGTGCCTTAACTGTGGTAATTCCCTTGCTGTCTATAGAGGCTCAGAAAGCTCTCAGATTTCATCTAAAATATCTTAACTTGCATGCCAAAGATAAATAAAGGTCTCACGGGTTTGGTTAAACATGAGGGCGAGAAATTTTCATTTTTTGGGTGAACTATCCCTTTTAACAATAATAACCTTGATACAAGAAATAATATCCAGCTTATATTAAAAAAGACATGAGCAATATTTACCTGTGGAGGGTAGTTGCTCTCAGATGACCACCTGGAAGACTGATCGTTAGGTTTGTCCACTAAAATATTCCTGCAAACAAAATAAGAAAGAGTTAAACAAAAAGCATAATGCACCACAAACATTCATTAAAAATGTTTTGCACACATGATGGAAAGTACTGCTAATCTTCCATAACATTATGCTGTCACCATGAAAGCACAAATATACAATGCTTTTATGACATTCCAGTGGTGATGGATGTTTAAAAACGAATGCATGCATAAATGTGAATTGTTTATACAATTATGCTTGCAGTTGGATTATGCCAAATCCAACACAGTTCTGCTTGCCAGATAAAATTTATAAAGCATGTAAGCTTGAGGTGATGAGCAAAAACTAAATTGGCACAGGTGTCACTACAAAACATGCTTCACCACTGACTAATGCATGAATGCATGCACTGTTTATGTCAGTCTACAGTACATTTGCCTCTAGCTGTCACAAACAATACAAGGATTACACAGAAAGGATGCAAATTAGTAATATATGATCCAATTCGCATGACAAAACTTGCATGGATATTATGGGTTAGACCGCAAAAACCAAACAGCTCACTGGCTATGTTTCATAACTCAGTATGAGACCGCGTTTCATGGTGTCTAGATAGGCAGCTCACTTGTTTCGAAACTCTGCTACTTCATGCCTTGCTAGATAACAAGAAATAACAGCATATTTCGTACAAATGCCCTTCTATTAAATATATATTTGCCATGGAAGTATTGCTACATAACACTGTACATTAACAGTAACAGAATAAGATTAAAAGAGGGGATAAAAATAGTCTGTGACTCTCAGTGTCATGTTCCAACAGTTTAGCATTAGCCACCATATGATCTTTCTGCATTTTAAAAAGAGTACCTGTACTCTAATTAAGCTTCATTTCGCCCAGATATTTTTAAATAAAGATGAATGGACATATTAAACCTGCTTTCAGCGATTTGCGGTTTGTTTACTTTCATAATAACAGTTCACTATAGTAAACTAGCCGTTTAGCTAACCGGCTAACATACTGCAGTTCTGATTTATTTTTCAAGATTAAACAAACACAGTGCAGAACGACACCTGTCGGGTTCTTTAAAGAGTATCATGATCTGTGCAAAACATGCTAAATAAAAAACATAAGGTGTGTTTCAGACGTGTTATGTGTATAAACTCACACGAGCTGCTTCATATTAGCCTAACCTAGCATGCTAACACGACTGTCACACCTGCACATTTCCTCACATCTATCGCAGTTTCCGCACTTTTGTACATCCAAATGTACACTAATATGTAAAATTAAAGAATTTGCTTGATGTGTTGTTTGCAGTTTATACATTCGCGGCTGCTTTATGTAACGTTATATATGCTCGTCTGGTGTAACTTAGCCCGGCCCGTTTGTTTGATAAACCCATGGATTTGATTAATATTACAGAGTTATATACCGTGTATGTATATTTAAGAGCATATGTAGAGTCTCAACGTGAGTGTTTAATGTGCGTTACTCACTCAGGTAAATATGTAGAGGAATACGAACTCCATTTATAAACACTGTAGGAGAGCACTCTGCTGTCAGGAGCCACCGCCATCTTGATGCACGAACAACACACACATACACACACACACGCTTATACATACATACATATTCACACTTATACACACAGTGTAAAAGAGAGAGAGAGAGAGAGAGCGAGAGAGCGAGAGAGAGACCAGACGCAAAATCTTAAAGTGGAACAGGACTACATTGTGACCCTTGGGAATAATAATAATACATACATACATTAAAATGCATTACAAATTTATGTGTTTTATACTTTTTCCCAAAAAAAAAAAAAAAACGAAAAAAAAAAAAGGTGATGTTGTGAAACTACAAAATCAAATAGCTCTGGTAATTTAACTGATGTGAGATGGTGCATTGCAAAATTAATTGACAACCATATTTACATGGAGTTAAGTAAATGTTTTAAAAGAAAATAAGACAAAGTCTCTTTTGTTGGTAAATAAGAATTCTTTTATGTTTGTAAAACTTTGAATCAATCCTAAAGGGTTTAAAAACATTACACTTGTTATGTAGGCTGCTGTAAACTATCAAAACTTTCCCCTCTTCTTCATCACCTAAATATTTTCATAGGACCTAGATTACACTAATACTTTAAATGAATCACCCAGCAATGGCTGAACTATTATTAATCATTACAACGAGGCTCAGAGCAAATTTACTGCAGCTAAGCCTGAAAGTAGGCTATTCTTGACACAAGCAAATGAACCAGTGGCTACTCTCCAAGAGGCTATCCGCCCAAGGGGCGATCCCATCCTCATAGCCAAGGAGCCAAGTGGAGGATGAGGGGGCGGAGGTGCTCGATTGTTTGAGTGAACTGTAATCCTCTCTAATTCCATGCATTGAGGGTCTTTTATCGTCCGATTAACAGTGGGCTTGAGTTTTCAGATGATCTCACAAGTTCTTTGATATGATATGACAAGAAAATACAACGGTAGTGGAGTAATCTTTGAAAAAGATGGAAAGTTTAGACAGACGGACATGGATAGGAGATGTTTTTATCAGCTGTTTGAACTCTCATTCTGACGGCACCCATTCACTCCAGAGGATCCACTGTTGAGCAAGTGATGTAATGCTTAATGTTTCAATGAAGAAACTAATTAATTTATATCTTGAATGGCCTGAGGATGAGTACATTTTTAGCAAATTTTCATTTTTGGTTGAACTATTTCTTTAAAAGCCAACAAATATGATTAAACTCTATTACTGTGGACGTGGCTGTCAAAATGCCTTATCAGTGAGGCTAAGTATTCGAGATTATCAAAGAACACAATGACCTTCTAGATAAATGCATTCCACCTTTAGTTAATCATATAGCACGCTGATGCTGTCTTTTACCGGAAACAAGCTGATGCAAGGAATGAAGATAATGTCATTTCACCTAAGTGCACGGTCAGATCTTGGCAAGAGCTCTTTTAATTTACTGCAAATGGATGGGGACCGTTTGTGCGTCACAATTTTTTAAACCTGTGTGTAACAAAAGTGTAGAAAAAAACAACTTTGCACATTATCTACTTTTTAAAGGTGCATATACCTTTGAGAAGTAATATGTACTTTAATATACAACTATTAATTTACTTAAGCGTTAAATAAGGTACAAAGTTGTCCTTTTGAGGGTATTGCCTCAGTGACAAGCTGTTGTACCCCTATACCAGGGATAGACAACATTGGTCCTGGAGTGCTGATGACCTGCAGAGTTTAGCTCCAACCCTAATCAAAAACACCTGAACAAGCTAATCAAGGTCTTTAGAATAATAGGGCTACAGGCAAATGAGAGTGTTTTTTTTTTCAGTGTTGAAGCTCCAGTACCGCTGTTGCCTATCCCTGCAAGGGGTGAAATAGCCTATAACATACATTTAAAGCAGTACCATTCAGTCCTTCAGCATTTCACATCATTAATAATTCTGTCACAGGACAACCAACCACTTTGCCTTGAGTAAAATCATTACAGAGTGAAATAATAATGACGAAGACCTTGAAATGAAATCTTAATCATAAAATAACTTGTGGATGACTATGGAGCACAGAAATATATGTTCAATTATTTAATATAGCAATGTATTTTCTTCAGAAAATGTATCATAAATATAAATGGATATATTTATTTTATGATATTTAAATAAAATATTGTTGTAAAATATATATATATATTTGATTTTTAAATATTTATAAATAATAATAACATTTTATTATAAGTAGAATTTAAACTTTTTTTTTATATATATATTTTATAGGTTTTATTACTGCTACTTTCGAGCATAATGTACGTTTGATACTGTTACCAAACATTCACAAACAGCTTGGCCCAAACAAACTGAGTTAAAACACTAGAGAGAGTGTCCCAGTCGGGACAAGTTGCGAATGAGATCCAGCAGCACTTCGGTAGGAGGTCCCTTTAAGTTTCCATTGAGGGAGGCCGCACTATGTCACATGATGGACGTGATATAATGAAACAGCGAACAGAAAAGCCAAGAGTATGTGTGTGTGTGTGTGTCCATGACTACAAAATAAGACTGTAAAGCAACGCAGTCGGCCAGTGAACGCCCCATTTTCAGAGTTGGAGCTACTGGAGCTGCAGTATATTCCCAACATCATCCAGTGATGGTTTTATAGCGCGGACCGGACTGCACCTGCTGCCACGCATAAATACGCACTTTACAGAAACGCAAGAGGACGCATGAGAGAAGTTATTTGCGGCTTCTTCATATGATGAATGGAACCACAAACTCCGCGTACTGCCGAAGTGTGTGGATTGCTATGAACAGCTCTTTAAAGTAAGTGTATGTAATAATGCCTTAGGCTATTGGAAATGTATGTGCATGGTAAAGGGGAAAGAAAGAAGGGGTCTCCTGTTGCTAAGAGGAGATATTTTGATGATGTGCCACATGCAATGCTCTTTCACTCCTCCACCAACCCTTGCCAACGTCCGCATTCCGGGCTCTGTTGCGCAGATTAAAATCCAAAGTTGTGGGTGAACGAAGGGAGATATTAATTTTTATTTTCCTGGGTTTAATGCTACGTTTGGATGATGTCTTACTTAAAACCTCTAAGCTGAGCACTTCTGTTAAAGAACAACATCACGCCCCCTGTAAGTGCGCAGTTGCCGAAGGATGTCACAGCAACCGAGTATACCTATGTCTGCGCACATACAGCCGACTTCAGCCTTTAATATTGACGCGCAGCTGAATATACTGATGTCTAAAGCTTCCAGAAACGTAAAAGGGATCATTTTAGACCTAAAGCAGAAAAGCCTAGCGCACTTTTAGAAGTTGCGCTGTTATTTCAGTACCATCGTCATCATTATTACACAAGATAAAGCGGAACAGGCGGCGATATGAAGCAAAACTTCACAGAAATGAGGAGCCGGCTCGATGCCTCTCATAAATAAGTAAGACTGTTGGAATTTTTAATTCACCTGAATGTAATTTAATATGTTTACGTATGCATACGTTATATAAGCCTATAGGAATTTACTGTTAATATCTTGTTTTGGTGCAAACAACGTGGATTTGCCGCGTCATTGCATGTAAAGGAATATAAAGTGTTGTAAATGAGTGTGAAACTAGTTTGGTTGATATTTAAATAACTATACGCGTTGACTTCGGAGCGTTCCGTGAGTGCGCAAGTCCAGAAGCTAGTGGTTATTTTCTATATACGTAGAGCGATTTCCGAGCATGACATGCGAATACACTCTTGGGTATAAACAGACGACAGCTGTGTGGATCCATATTTTAAAGAATTAGATTTGGACTACTGTCCGTCGGCTGGTGTTAAGCTGCTTTTTCCGAAATAACGTGCGACGCCACTACCTTGTTGTCGTGTAGGAACGAAAAACAACCCGAGCACCTGACAACAACCTGAGCGTGCGCGCTGCCACGACGAGAACATGCAACATGTAGGTTGCGCCCATTGCTTGAGTCGGACAAGCGCTGCAAACCGGAGGCAACAGACAACGTGCGTGAAATATGGTTTTGATTTATTGTTAGTGACGTAAACAGGTTGTCATAAAGTAGGTCGCTAAGCAACCGCAGGTAAAGGGCGTATTAAGAGGATTGACGTTGACATTGAAGGTTCCGCCAATGATGGTCAGTCAACTTCTAACTTGTTGTACTGTAAATAATCGGCCACTTTAAAAAATATTTTTGGGCATAACTTTCATGGATTATGCTGGTCTTTCTTATCACTTTAGTAACTTTGGAGATTTTAAAAGGAGGCTAGAGTTGATAAAGCCTCCAATTAGGACACATTATAGAGAAAGAGTGGATGTTTATTAGCATCAGAAAACATGTTGATACATCTCATATGTTTTTAGGTTAAGGTTAAGGTTGTGTGAGGTTCATATGTGACCCTGGACCACAAAACCAGTCATAAGTTATGAATTGGAGATTTATACATAAATCTGAAAGCTGAATAAGCTTTCTATTGATGTATGGCTTGTTAGGATAGATACAACTATTTGAAAATCTAGAATCTGAGGGTGCAAAAAAATTAAAATATTAAGAAAATCGACTTTAAAGTTGTCCAAATAAAGTTTTTAACAATGCGTTGATATGTTTATGGTAGGAAATTTACAAAATATCTTTATTAAACATAATCTTTACCTAATATCCTAATGATTTTGGCATAAAAGAAGAATCAATAATTTTGACCCATAAAATGTATTGTTGGCTATTGCTACAAATATACCTGTGTGACTTATGACTGGTTTTGTGGTCCAGGGTCACATATAATAACTAGCATTCCTGTTCATCTCAGTGGCACTTGCTCAGCTGATGCAGTGTGCAATTTGAAATCTGTCATCTTTGGTATTGGACGCTCATTCTGCTGCCAGGTTCTTATGAGCCAATCACCTGAGCTGTAAATGCCATGTGACTGATGACTCTAGAGAAAAGTGATGTCATGACAATGCTGGGGAAAAAGATCAGGAAACACTAATATTTTAAAATCAATGTCAGTAGGTGTTTCTCTTATTTTATTTATAGTTTCTCCAAAATCGGAACAGAATCAATTGCAAATAATAATATTATAGCAATATATGTTTCATTGTTTGAGTAGATGTTTGACATTTAAATGTGAATTTAATCATTTTGTAATAACTTTAAATTCATGACATGGATTTTTTAATTATTTTAATATGTTCCTTGAGGTTTATTTATAATAATAATAAGGTTTTATGCACACACACATACAAATAAATAAATAAATAAAATTCTGACCCTCTGTCTAAAATGACCTGTTTTAAGGGGCAGGTCCTTTAAGACTTGTCAGTAAACAGCCACTCTTATGATTGGCTAACGTCATTACATAGGAAACAGTATCAACGCCCCCTCGCTATTGCGTGTGAGGGTTTTGACAACATAATCAAAATAAAACTGTAATTTCCAGACAAAGCATTATGAAATAATTTACTTACCGTTTGTAATGCAGCTGCAGTCAAATCTAGTACTACCTCATTTTTCAACAAATGTTTCCTTGAGAAATCTCCATGACACTGTGCCTCATTTAAAAAAACAAAAGGCTTACGCTGAGATCCTTCTGATATCAGTACAAACCTGCGAATGAGGAGTTTAAATGCTTCGAAGTGAACGTTCTTTCACTCCATTTGTCCTATTGATGACAGACTCAAGTGCATGGACTGTCAGAAAGCAAATGTGTATCCGTATACTATATTCAGTATAGACAAGATAGCAGCAGTGATTGTAATTTCTATTTGCATTTGACGTGACACTCGGATTCAGCGTAACCAAATGTCAACCATTAAGTGACTGAAGAAGACTATTCATTGATGTCTTGAACTGGAGGCAGTGTTTATGCAAACGACTGCGCCTGGATGACGTCACCTAGCACCTCGGATCCAAAGGAGATGTTTTTTGAAGGTTGTTAAATGTTTCAAGTCAGGAAACTTGCAGGATGTTTTAATGATACGAACACCTCTTATTATATCAAAAGATAAAGGGAAGTTTGTTTTCTCATGTCATGACCTCTTTAATAATGATATAAATATAAAAAAATGCATGAATGTAATATTTTTAATCATTTGAAACAATTGGAATCCAAAATCATCAAAGGTGATTTTACATGTAAACAACTGCTAGAACCATGTAAACAATGCTATCTGCAATATTAGATTTACCTCTGTGGGCAGCATAAAATGAACAAATAGTGATGGCAAAACACCTTATTTGCAATCATTTGTTGTGCGAATCAACCTATAGGCTCCTTGCAGCTTGTTGTTGAAAACCTACATTCGTTTGGCCATTTTCTAACTTGAGAGGATGGCATTGAGCAGCAGCAGGTGTGAGGAGTTATTGTTATGGCAACCATACATTGCAAGCTGATTTGCTGAAGGATGTTCTAGCATGAAAGCATTGGCAAATCGTCTTGCAATGGCAACGAAACAGCTTTTTTTTCTGCAGTGTCATTCAATGAGGATAGTTAAGCCTTGAGCAGAACAGCTGAAACAGGAACATATTTACTTTTTTTTTATCAGGTCATTGTCTGGTTATCCTAGATTTAAATGATCTTAGACAACAAAAAAGGTTGTTAATGTTGTAAACACAAGGGAATAAGTTCACAATGTACTTATTGTGATAATATCTACCGAAACCCCATCTGTGCCTTGCGTGTCCCTTAAATAACAGAGTAAGCCAAATGCTGGTTTCCGTTTCAATTTATGTTGACTTGGAAACCTTTTGGCTGTGTGTCAAGTCACTTGACATCCCTTGATTTGTAAGTCACTTGAGCAATAAGTGACAGAATTTTTAGGGCTTTCCTGACAGTTCTGTACCTTGTAAACATTCCCCGAAAAGAACGGTATTTATGAGACTGGCTTGTGTTTGTGAATGGGAAAAACCGACTCTGGGTCATGTTGTTCTGGGGAGTGTTAAGTAGATCAGTGTGGTGTAAGGAGTTATTTCCACTCTGGGCAGAATTAACAAGGCACATTTACTCACCACTGCATGGAGGAAAACAATAAGATTAACATTTCATTTAAAATGAACCAGGAGCTGCTGACGCATGGGAGAGGCCTGCTGTGGATGTTTGTGCGTACACGTTAATGTGTGTTCCCACTTGCCGAAAACAAACAGACATCACAAAGTGCGTCATCGGCCACGACGTCCTAGGCTTACTGATAGAAATGCAGACCACAAGAGCTCCAGAACTGAAACAGGCTATTCTGGACTTTCTCTAGAAGTTAAATTGGTCCATCACCTTACATCCCTCATCCACTCTGTGTTGGGGAAACCTCGGGTCAACAACATCATGCAGTTTCAACTTACTTCGGAGTTCAGACATTCTGACACTTAACAGCTTCCTCTTTTGATGACTCAACTATGGCACGCCATGCTAATTCAAACATTTTACTGGAAACCCAAGACTAAATGTACACTTCTAGAGAAACAAAAGCATGTGTGTTTCATTTCCTGATGAAAATTGCATTATTTAAATGCATGCTCGCTTAAAGTCATTTGAGGAGTTTGCGTACGTCAGGTTGTTAAGGTTTGAATTATCAGGTCGTGATGATGTTCAAAAGGTGCGTGTGTGCGTGATTAGGGCTTCGTTTGCTGCGTATCAGCGTGTGTGATTCACGCTCAGCTGTGAAACCTGCGTTTCCGCTGTGGGGTGTGTGTGTGGTCATGATGTACTGCTCCCATGTGACTGCATGTGTTTACATCCGACGGTGGACGGGAGGGGAAGTGAGCGATGACGCAGGAGCAGCGGTACAGCAGCAAAGGCTGCCGCCATTACCCTGAGCAGAAAAAAAGGACAGAGGGAGTGAAGAAAAAGAGATCAACAAGACTTCAGAAAAGATATATGATAGCAGAGCTGTTGAGGGAGCATGAGATGTGAAAAATGTGGAGCATCATAAAAAACAAAAAAAAACAAAGATGGGTAAAATAAAGGACGACATATTGCAGTGTGGATCATTTTGGAGCTATTCAAAGTCAGTGTGTACAAAACATGTTCACAGTGGTTGAATTATATGGACGCCAGATTTGAATCCTGCTTATGGAGGTCCAGTTTCCTGCAGAGCTTAGCTCCAGCCTGTCCAAACACACTTGCCTGGAAGTTTCTAGTAATCTTCAAGACCTTATCTGCGATTGACAGGGTCTCTGCAGAGCACAGTAGACCTGTTGAAGTTCACACTGCCTGACATAATGTGTTCATTCTGAAATGAGGAGGCAGTCCTCGAAGCGTTTTCTTTAAAAAATCAAATGTAAATTAATGCCCAAGTTGCCTTTTCTTGGTTAAACATAAACAGAGGAAAAAAATGCTTTATTTTACATTTTTACATTAACAATGTAATCAGTATTCTATTTATTAAAGCCAAGCCCATGTATCTCATCAAATTAATGTTTTTAAAGCATTTTACATTTATTCCAAAATAATAACACAAGGCAGTAACAAAATAAACAGTATATTTTATGAAATGAGGAGGCAGTCCTTGAACTGTTTTTTTTTTTTTAAATCAAATGTAAAGTAATGCCCAAGCTGCATTTTCTTGGTTAAATAAACATAAACAGAGGAAATTTTATTTTTTTTTTTTTATTTTTTTTTTTTTTACATTAACAATGTAATCAATATTCTATTTATTAAAGCCAAGCCCATGAATCTCATCAAGTTAGAGTTTTTAAGCATTTAACATTTATTCCAAAATAATAACACAAGGCAGTAACAATTTAAACAATATATCTTATTTGTGAACTTATGTTCAGCTTTTCTTTTTAATAGTTAACTTTGAACTATTTCAGAATTTTTTGGATCATCAATCATCAAATCTTGGTAAATATTGGTCACAGACACAGAGATTTACTGTACTTGAAATTTCCCCAAGCTTATCATGTTTTAATGCCAGTTAAGTCTTATTTTGACATAATGAAGTTGTTATATCTAAAAGTGTGAGTTTTTTTACTTACTTTTTAAAATGGCTCTTCCTATTAATGCCATTATGTTGAACGTGCACGAACACAAGAGGCGGGATTTAACGCATGAACCAATCGCAGCCGATCATAACCAGTCATATCCAATCATATCGCGATGGAGCCATTTTCTCCTCTCACGTGGCTTTTCCCCCCCATTCATTCTCAATTACCCCCCACCAAACTCTCCATATGCTTTAGGGGGTCTGTTAAAACTCAATGGGCTCAGGAGAGGCGAGAGAGACGTGGACTCCTGCTGTAACTTTACCGCTGGTGCTGCTGTTGGACAAAGTTGCTTTAGAAAAACAAGTGATTTATATACTTACATATTATGTTATATTTTGTAATACTACGATTTTTTTTTCTAATCCAGTATTTTGAGGAGATAATCCCTCCCTTGCCTCCTTGGAGGAAAAGCCCCTGCTTGCAACTCATTTTAGTCAAACTTCTTAAAGTACTGTGGTGATGGGCAAAGAAAGGTGGGTGAACTACTCTCTCCACTTGCTGTGAAGTGATCAATCGTTGTACCCTCATTCCCTATTCCCTCTGTTTGTTCCCTTTGAATTGAAATCTTACTCAAGATGGTGGAATACCCTGTGAAATCCACTTTAATTCAATCAATTTCCAATGAATAACAAAACAGTTATTCCACACTGAATAACCGGTTTTACTTGGAAATACTTTACACTGCGAAAATACAGCATGTTTCATGTTGACTTTGAAGTTCATCCCTAGCTCTCAAACTTGATCACCCAGTAGCCAGCAAATCATTCTCTTTCATCTTTCCTCCCTGGCTTCAAACATGCTAAGCTTTCCTTGTAACCCACAGCCATTTATGATATTCAAAGCACTAAATACCCCTTTGTGTTCAAGAAAAACTCTGGTACTTATGGTTTAAAAGCCTTTATTCAAACCTTGGCTTTGTGAGAGATCCTTCCTCTCTTCCCAGGGCTTCTCAGGTTGGCAGGGAGAGCGCGCCGATGGCCGATATTTGTGTCCCGAGTTCCCGGTTCCCAAAGTGCTGAATGGGAGAGGAATGCGCCCGGGCAAGCAAAGCTGGCAAGGCCCCTACCCGAGACCTCCGCTGCCTAATGTGAACTCATATCTCACTCGGGATGCCATTGACAAAGAGCAACTCTCCACGGGCACTGTGTTCCGCCCTACTCAAAACCTCATCTATCAAGAGTGAGGTCTGAGTGTGTTTGTGTGTGAGAGACTTGGAGAGCTACTGTGGCTTGGCTTTCAAAGTGACCAGCATAAAGAGGATACATTTTCACAGAGTAATGACACAAGCTCGACTTGGCAGCGGTCGGCGAAAACGTTTTGATTCCGCCACGCCGGAGAGCACAACGCGTTCCTTATGCAGATCCCTTAGTAGAGGAAGCGGTTCGGTCAACGTAACGCAGTGAACTTTTACAGGAAATGTAAAATGCATGCAGTTCATAAGTATAGTTGCATCAGTTTACCAAGGACAGATTTTTTTTCTTATATGAACAATTTCGTCAATGAAAGAAAGAAGAAATTCCAAGTCAAATTACTTCCTTGAACCACTTACCCAGCCGTTTTATTGAAACCTGTAATACATAACAATGAGTCATTTCTGCTGGACTGTTTCTTTTGGACAGAACAGAAACTATTCCGGTAAATTCTGAAAATAATTGTTCTGCTACAGACAGTCCCTTTACAGACCTTTTTTTGTTTTGTTTTGCTGGTGAGTGGAGATTATTGTTGTAGAAACTTCCTTGGCGGTACAGTATTGACTTGTTTTCCAACTAATGAAAGGACCCAGGCAGGGTGTTTGTCTAGTTGGAATCCAAGGCCTTTTGGGGCGACTGAAAATCAGGTCAATTCCACTGGGTCATTTCAGCCAGAGGAACGCTACCCTCATCCCATATTCAAAACCATGCCCTCTCTCTTTCTCCTTCCTCTCTTTGTCATCTGGATGATGCGAAGCAAACAAACTGAAAGGAGTGAAACCATACAAACAAATCAATGAAGTCTATTGTCCATGGGCGATAGAGTTTTTCTTTCGAACTACCTCTAACTATTGCATTTCTAACCATATAATTCAGATGACTTTCCGTAACCAGTAAAATGCTATCAGTCAGAGTAAATAGCATAAACTGCTGACTCATGCCACAAGCTAACAACAGACGATGCAGGCAGTTTCATTACTGAGCAGGTTTGCTGAACACCGCTTGAGCCTGTTAGGAAAGGAAATGCCCTAATGAGCAATTCAGATAGTTTTTATTTTCTTAATAAGCCAATTTATTTTGTAGCTTTCGGAGTTTATATATCAGATATGACTGGATGGCCTAGAATAGGCCTATAATATTCTGTATAATCTCTGTGGTTTCTATATACAGGCCTGGTAGTTTGATAATTGGCTACATATTAAATTTCTGTGCATTTATCACAATATTTGCATAGGATGTGTCTTTAATTCCAAATCTAGATGAGTAAAACAAATGACAACAACTCAGCTTTGTCAGCGCATCTGTTGGTGAATGCTTATGCAACAATTGGTTAAGCGTGATATTTTTTTAATGATGTGTTAAGTGCTTGCGTAATTAAATATTACACATGAGGATGATGGAATTATTTCCCTAAAGGCAGTTCTGTTGAAGGCTTGTTTTTAAAAGGAGTGGTTGAGACGAAAGGGTAGAGTGCTGAAAGTTCTTCTGTGAGTAAATGTTTCGGGTCACATCTCAGAGGCAAAAGGTAATTTACGTTTTGCATAACAGAAATTTTTAGCATAATTAACATTTTTAGTGTTGTCACTTTAGGGCTAGGGGTTTTACTTTTGCGTTCATTTATTATTTTTCATTCAGAATCATCCATTCCATCTAAATGCTGACCTCTGGGTCCTTTTGTTCGATTCTGTTCCTCTTTCTTCTCCTGTGTGCTTGAATGGCCTATATGCGATAAAAATGGACTTAGCATAGCTGCCATATTTAGCCAGATCACTGATTTCCCCTTATGAATTGCTGAAGAAAAACAGAAAGGAGAACTGAGGTCAGCCAAATGCAACTCTTCTGCCGCGCAGAAATTAGTACTGAAGTTTTGGAAAAACACTAAAGTCCCCTCTGCTAATTTGTGGTTGGAAGAAATGGTAAAATTATGACATCTGGAAAAAATTTGTTTCGTTTTGTTAAATAAACTGGATCGGTTTGATAAGATTTGGTTTCCCCTTCTCCATTATCTTGATAGTGTGGTTTAAATGTGTAAAATTGATTATCCCTGTAATAGGAGGGCGGTAGGGGAATTGTTTGTTTTTATGTTTTTTTTTTTTTTTTTATGTTCTGTTCTGTTTCTGAAGTCTTATTTTATTTTATCATTGTTACCATCTTGTTTGTGTTTCCTTCTTGCCTTGCTATGTAATGCATGTTGTATTCTCCTAATAAAAAAGACTTTAAACAAATTCTTTTAACAAACTCTTCTGCTAATAGCCAGAACATTTACAAATAGTCTGATCTAATCTTACAGGAAACTAACAGTTTGCAATCTTTGAGGTCAGTAAAGTGATGCACTATAAACACTTCTCTTAAAGAAATGTTATATTTGCCATATTCTTTTTACATTATAAATTTCCTCTGCTCCATTAGAATTGCATTCGGCTTGCTTTTGTCAAACAAACCTGGTGTTGCATATCTGATTGTTATCAGCTGTATGAGAGTTTGATTTGATTTTTTTTCTCTTTTTAACCACTGTCAGTCTGAAATTGTAAACCACAGTCCGCTTCGTATCCACCCATATTGTGCTGTAACATCAGCTAAAAAAAAAAAAAATCATCATTGGCCAATGATTAGTTTATCATGACCAAGCAGTATCAGAACTAGCGCTATTGCTCCATTACAGCTGCCTCCACCTAGTGGCTACTTGCGTTCTAAAACACACAGTTGTTACTACTGACCCTAGATCAGGCTTTACATGAATAGGTAAGAATAATCAAAGAATTCTAGTCTGGGATCAGTTCTTCTCATCAGCATGAAGGAAGCTGAATCAAGGCCAACGAAAAGGCCGTCAAGCTGCTACGCTTCCAGATCTTTCTTTAGTGTGGGCAGAAGGCCTTTGACACTTCACCAGACACATAGGCAGATGCTTGGCACACATGCCAGGCTCACTATGCCAATGCCACGTTACTACACATGCACATATATGCAAATACATACATGCAACAGTGTGTCAAACAGACTCCCATGCAAACACATAGCAAATGCAAACATTTCCCTCCACAAACAGTGAGAGCATACACAAGCACCCACGCGCCGACCAAGCAAAAAGAGGACAAACGCCCACACGCAGACGCTCACAAATACGGCTACACAGAGAAGCCACTATTCTGTGCTCTAAGTTTTCTTGATTACTGTATGTTTCTTTATTTTCTATTTAATTATTAGAGGTGCTATGGCAAACATCACTGTTATTATTATTGCTTCTATTTAGTTATGTAACTATAATGTTATCATCCACTCTAATGGATTTATTATAAGCAGGTGCTTCAGTGTCGTCTGCCGCTTTAAACGCTTGAGCTCTTTAAAGTTTTATTGGCTGTTAATGCTTTTATCATGTGATTTCTACAGTATCATTGCTCCGTTTCGTTAGCATTATACCTGTGGTGTGGACTTCTCTATTCTCATAGAATTAGGACAATTAGTTAAAAGTAGTTGTTGTTATAGTGTGCTAATACTTTTGCAAAGTAGACTAATGATTTTGTGTATCAAATGCTAAATGGATGAAAATGCTGCACCTAAACAATACCAGAATGCAACTAGTATATCATAGAGCTTTTTTTGACCTATCTACCTTATTTGTCAATGTGGAAGTAAGCTGTTTTCTGGTAATGTGTGGGATTTCCGGTTCATAAGCCACCATAGGGAAATAACGAGAAGAATAACGAAGTTCAGTACGTGGTAATACTGTTTGCACTACAAACCATTGTGTCATAATTAAGGTAATACATTAAAGCAACTTGGTAAAACAAACCATTCTGCAATATCAAGCAGCAAAACAAGCGGTTTTGTACAGCTAAAAATAGCTGGATGTGGACAAGACCAGAAGCCAGACCCATATTATTTATAAATGGCCATGCCCACTCTTACAGGAAAGATAAGGTGGATAACACCCTTAGAAAAGACAAAGCTTCTTGCTAACAACCAAAATGTGTGTCTCTAAAAAACATCAAGTTTAGATTGTAGAAATCATTGGCATCAGTGGTCATTAAGATCTACTTTGCCTAACTATGCTTTTGGTAAACACAGCCTACAATACATTAGCAACAACATATCAACTAACAACCAATCAGAACATGTTAGACTAGATATTTGACTAGATAAAGGTCACACTTGAGTAATATTTAAAGGAACAGTTCACCCTAAAATTTTAATTCTGTCATTAACTACTCACCCTCATGTTGTTCCAAATCCGTAAGACCTTTGTTCATCTTCGTAACACAAATTGAGATATTTTTGATGAAATCTGAGAGCTTTCTGACCTTGCATAGACGTCAATGCAACTGACATGTTCAAGGCACAGAAAGGTAGTAAGGACATTGTTAAAATAGTCCATATGACATCAGTGGTTCAACTATACTATTATGAAGCTTTTATCATTCATCAGTTTGATTCCAACGGTATATCATTTCTCTGTTTCATAAACATTATATCTGTGGTATGGACTTGTCTATTGTCATAGAATTAGAACAATTAGTAAAACATAGTTATCATTATAGTGTGCTAATACTTTTGCAAAGTTGCTAAATGGGTGAAAAAGCTGCACCTGAACAATATCTAACTAGTATAGCACAAAGCTTTTTTGACCTATAACACCCTTCCAACAACATAACAACTTGCTAACAACCAATCAAAACATGTGAGACCAGATATTTTCCTGGCAGAAGATGAAATGGGTGAAAAAGTCCCACCTGAGTAATATTTAAAGGGACACTTCACCTAAAGATGAAAATTGCCATTAATTACTCACCCTCATGTCGTTCCAAACATGTAAGACCTTTGTTTATGTTCGTAACACAAATAAAGATATTTTTGATGAAATTCAAGAGCTTTCTGTCCCTGCATAGACAGCAATGCAACTGAAACGTTCAGTTTCCAGAAAGGTAGTAAGGACATTGTTAAAATAGTCCATGTGACATCAGTGGTTACACTGTAATGTTATGAAGCTTTTATCATTTATCAGTTGGATTCCAACAGTATATCATTCCTCCGTTTCGTTAGCATTGTAGCTGTGGTATGGGCTTCTTTATTCTCACAGAATTAGAACAATTAGTAAAACGTAGTTATCGCTATAGTGTGCTAATACTATACTATCATCAGTGCAACTGACACATTCAGTGCCTAGAAAGGCAATGTGTCAGTTGTGTTGCTGTCTATATATGCAGGGTCAGAAAGCTCTCGGATTTCATCAAAAATATCTTAATTTGTGTTCTGATAATGAACAAAGGTCTTACAGATTTGGAATGACATGAGGGTGAGTAATTAATGACAGAATTGTCATTTTTGGGCAAACTATCCCTTTAAGATCTGACTGAAATATCAAAGCTCTTCTGACTTGGACCAGTAAGCAACACCATAGCAACCACCCATAACATCTTAGCAATGGCATAGCAACTTGAAAACACCTAATCAAGCCTGCATTTTTGAGAAGTATTGTAAGCCAGAGTAGATTTGCGAACAACCAATCAGAACAAGAGCAACTGCATAACAAACCACTGCAGTGACGTGTTTCTTCAAAGCAATCTAATTTCTTGTTCTTCTGTTCCCGTCATGTATTGCTATTAAAGCCTCATGTTGTGGTTTATGAGTGTGCGTTCGCTGATTAGATGAAGGAAGTTATTTGTGAGCGTGTTCTGGTGTTGTCACGGTCCGGTGCCTCTTTCGCACTATTTGCAGCTGATGCCTCAGGCAAACACACCAATGGAGAAATGAATAAAGACAGAGAGGAATGAACAGTTGAACTGGGAGAGCCTGGTTTTGATAAAAATTATGGATTGGTAAGTAGAGAGGCCATGTGACAGTGTCCAGCTGATGATGGGCTTCTCTCTCTCTGTTCTGCTTGACATGCGGGTGTATATGTGTGTTACGTAACCATCTGTCTCATAGCTTTAGCATCACACCCTAAGGAGGTTGTTTGTCTGAAGGCAGCACAGTTCAGAGACGCACATCTCTCCAGTTAAAGTGAGTTTTCAAGGCTAAAAATGTAAATCAGATCCTGAGATATGTGCATAATGATGCCTCAACATTTATGTAGTGTACTTTGCTTCCACTAGAGGGCCATAGTGCACTGATGCATGATATAGCAATGGCTGTCAGAAGGGAGGTGTGTATGTTTGTGTGTGGGTCACAATTGCTGGAGAATGTGTAGAATGTTGTTTATCAGTGTCAGCTGTTTATTGGCTGCTGGGATTGTGGTCTGAGCATGTGACCTTACATTGTTATATCATTTGCTAAAATTAGCACAAAACACACTTTCAAACCACTAACACGAACAAAAACATGCTAGATACGATCACTGTTTTGAGACACACTTGTGTCAAACCCACAGCCTCTATTATGTTGTTATGGGTATATTCATAGATTTGTGCAAATTAACACACATGCTCTTCGCGTGATACACTCGATAAATGCTCATAGTCACTCGCTGACAAGATGACAATGTGTCCAGACACTGTAATATACAAAGCAATCACGCTCGCAAGTACACGGACACCTTGGCGCACAGCACACTAATCTGGCTCACGGCATACAACACAACACATGAATTCGTGCCCTGCTTTCCCTGGACGCCGCCTCCTTCCCGCTCCAATGACCGTTGACAACCTCTCACTGAATGGCCTATTAGTCATTTTCATCGCATGTAGTCCCACCTCACACCCTCCCACACGCGTGGAAGACCGTATATGCTCTCTTCGATCAAGTGTAACTGTGGTCACTCTGTGTACATGTGCTCTGTCAGTTTCTCGAACGGGTCTTCGGGGACTTTCAGAAAAGATGTTTTGTTCCCAACTGCATTGTGAATATTGCAAGCCACATTCACTTTTACACTTAACAACAGACAAATTTCCCTCTTCAGCAGAATTGAAAGTGTTGTTAATTTGGTTAAGCATAAAGGTAGGTTAGGTGATTTCGGAAAGGCTAGCAATAGCAAGCTAGCTTTGAAAGCAAGATCCCACCCTCCCTGCATAATCACAGGTATGCAAATGCTCAGACTGGCAGGTAGGACAGCCTATCGTAATCTTTGGACCGAGGAATCTGATTGGACGAACATTTTATGGTCCTACGTTTTTTTTTGTTTTTTATATATATATATATATATATATATATATATATATATATATATATATATATATATATATTTAGTTTTATTTAATGTTGTTTTATATATTTTTCTTTAGTTTGAATTGTTTAAATGTGTATATATGTAATTTGTTTGTAATTATAGAATGCAATATATATTTGTAATTGTCTATATATGCATCCATATACATCCATATATATGTATTTAAACTGTGCATTTATAAATGTATAATTTGAAAAATTAATTAATATTAATATATTAATAAAATATATTTAATTAAATGTACACTATCTATCTATCTATCTATCTATCTATCTATCTATCTATCTATTTATCTGTGCCTTTGTTTGACATAAACTTTTAATAAACTTTTGAATAAATAATCATTAATGTTACATTAATGCATTAATTTGACAATCCTTGCTCAAGTTAATTTCACCAAACGAGATTCAGAGAGCATTTTTTCTGCAAATCAAACCGGTGACCTTGCTGTTGGATAGAAAGATAATTTTGTGATGATCATTAGAGGAAAGAGCAGGGGGAAAAAAACACATTGAAGGTGTTGCTTAGCGATGAACTATACATTTGCATTAGCATATTTATCCTTATTATATAATGAGCACAAGTCTGTTAATCATCAGCGATCATACAGCATCAGTTTTCTCCCATTTTGTATTTATCCGAACGATTTTCATCCAAGAAAGTGTATTTGATTATGTTCATTATCTACAGACAAACATGTGGGTGTGTAAGCAACTAAAGATTCATGTGGATGCAATATTCATTCTCAACCTCTCTGCCCTGGCACCGCTTTGGTGTATACACTTTTTTCCTTATCGCAATGACTCACTTGGATTCCCTGCCAATAAAATGCTTACGCATATCCACAGTTCTGATTATCATTCTGATACTGTCGCCGTCAGAAACACTCACATTTCCTACTTCCTCAAAACGACTCATCCATTCCACTTTGTCCAGGTCACTTTGAACAATGAGGTAAAAACTACGTCATTGTAAAAGTCCTTAGTCATGGTGACTATTAGAAGTTACTCAGCCCTGTTGCATATTTCATCAGACTGACAGAGCGTATCCTCAGGCAAGCTTTAACTAGAATTTGAATGCCATGTTGTGATTTGCCAAAACTGATGTCACTTTGACTTGATTTGCTTAAAGGATCGTATTTGTGTGGCTCCACTCTAATCAGTTGAATCAGTGGATGCTGGCTTTACCTCAAGAACTGGAGTTCTTCGTGATTGGCTGAAACTGAGTGATGTAATAAGCCGCGTCTGATTGGCTGATCGGGAGCGCTGGGGGTCATTCGAGTTAATGTGAATGAGGCCATCTCCGTAGTGCAGCATCTCTATAGCTACCCCATGGAGGTCAGTGTCTAAGGCGGCATGCATGAGTCATATATTTTATATTAGTAATGAGGGGGATTAAAAGAAACAGTACAGAACTGTATACATGACCATGCATTTAGCACATGTACATTTAGCATTCATTTTACATCCTTGAGCTTTGATAGGAAAGCATTCAATCCTGGAGAAACTGTAGATGATCAAGATAGTACTGTGTTGAAGAAGCTACCTTGAAACTTTTGGTACATCATTACTGAATGTATATTAGTAGCTATGCTTCCATCATCCTGTTTTATGCGCATTTTGAAGTATCGCATCAGAAAGGAGTGATGGAAATACCAAATTCACTACTTTTCTTAGTGATATTTAGTGCCAGCTTATCAGGAAGTGACGATTTTGTTCTCCTTGACTTGTTGGATGGAAACATGTTTGCAAACGTTTTATACAATTTTTCAATTTTGCACATAAGTAAAATGACAACCCAGCTATTGTTACATGTTTCCAGCACAAGGACATGTAACGGAATTACAAAATAAATGTAACTGTAATCTGTAATTCATTTACCGTAACTTGTGAAAAATGTTAACAATTACAAAAGGGGTTACATATAAATATTTTCACACACATACAGATTTGACTGATTTCTTTCCTGAATTGCACTGACTGCTCTAAAATATGATAAACTAATGTTTCAGGAGTTTATAGGATGCTTATTTGATAAGTGTTTTATTTTCTTATTTGGGTTTATGCATATGCTTTATTTTATAGGATTAACTGTTTTTTTTTTCTAAGGCATTGTTAGCTATGCAAAGATTTTATTTCAAAAACAGCCTCATTTTATGATTTTAAATCTCTATTTAACCTCAAAATGATCTCAAAGTAAAAAGAGGTGATTAAGTATGATTTTGTTATGGATGTGGTTCAAAATTAAATTATAATAATCCTAATTCATGTGATGAAGGATTTCCAAAGTCTGACACTAATCAGTGTTGAGCCCTACTGTAAGGTTTACCATGCCTCATTCAGATTTTTTAGAATGATTAATATTTGAAAACCTTTGTTAGACATTTAGAAAAGTAATCAGATGTAGTCACTTACATTTTTAACAAAGTAACTGATATAGTTACACTACTTAATACATTTTAAATAGAGTAACTTGTAATCTGTAACCTGTTACATTTCCATAGTAACCTTCCCAACACTGAATATAGTTCAAGTTACTAACAGAAAGTAGCTTACTATATTATAGGTACTTAAAGAGCTACTTACAGATCATTATCCGATTATGTAATAAATGTTTTTGGTCATTTAAATAAATCTGAAATAAAATAAATATGAATGTTAGATATAAAAATATAAATAATAGAAAAACAAATGAACTTAAGTTGGTTGCAAATGAAACACTAGTCATTTCAGTCGAAGTAATAAAATTACTTAAACTAAAATAAAAAAGTTAAATAAAAAATATTAAAAAAACAATACCAAAAGCACATAAAATTACTACAAATAAAATGGAAGATTTTAAATACATACATTACCAGTCAAAAGGTACAGTAAGATTATATATATATATATATATATATATATATATATATATATATATATATATATATATATATATATATTTATATTTATTTATTTTTTTAACTCTTCTACTCACCAAGCCTGCATTTATTTCATCCAAAGTACAGGAAAAACAGTACAATTTTGAATTATTTTTACTATTTAAAATAACTGTTTTCTATTTTAATATATATGAAAATGTAATTTATTCTTGTGATTTCAAAGCTGAATTTTTAGCATCATTACTACAGTCACACGATCCTTCAGAAATAATTCAAATTCAGTCAAAAAACATTTATTATTATTATTATTATTATGTTGAAAACAGCTGAGTAGAATTTTTTTAGGTTTCTTTGATTAACAGAAGGTTCAGAAAATGTATCTGAAAGTTCATCAATTTATCTGAAATAAATGTTTTTATCATTACTTGTGATCAATTTAAAGCATCCTTGCAAAATAAAAGTATTAAAAAATATATACTGACTCCATGCTTTTAAAAGCTTTTTATTTCAGACAAAAAAAATACTCAACTGTTTTAAATATTAATAACAAGCATGTTTCTTGAACAGCAAATCAGCATATTAGACTAATTTCTGAAGGATCATGTGACACTGAAGACTGGAGTAATGATGTTAAAATTGTAGCTTTGATAACATGAATAATAAAGCAATAAGCCCCAAGATGTTTACAGTGAATTTATAACAGCGAAGGGGCGTTGTTAGGGTCAACGTGAAGATGTATTAATAAAAACATTATTCTCCCACCAAACAAGGTAGTTCCTCAGAAACAGTTGTGGTTGCACCAAAGTGGTTGCCAAGCATCACACAAACGTAAACAAGGTGTATGCTTGTAGTATCATTTACAACAGCTTCGAATGAGGCTCAATCGGAATCAAGGACCGGAACTATCCGTTATATAAATTACATTTAAAATATATTTAAATAGAAAGCAGTTATTTAAAATAGTAAAAATATTTCACAATATTACTGCTGTATTTTGGATCAAATAAATGCAGACTTGGTGAGCAGAAGAGACTTTAAAAAACATTAAAAAACTTACTGTCCAAAAACTTTTGACTGGTAGTGTGTAATAGTATATAGCTAATACTAAAATAACACTGCACTAAATACAACTTATGTGAACTGTCAGAACAAACCAATTGTACCAACTGAACAAACCAAACCATCTGTACTAATCAAACCGCTGAAATAAAAACTTGTTAGCTTGTTTCTGCACAATATTCAAAACAGCTGAGCTTCATAGTACTGAAAACGTGCATGGCTGCTTTTAGTAATGCTATGCTAGACCACATATGAGCACTTCTGACTTTCCCACAGAGATCAGAACGTGTCTCGTTTTGCACACAATTCGCAAATATCAGCAATGACAAATCTGTTAGCTGGTTTCGCAATGGATAAAAATTTGCTCAGCCGTTCTTTCATCCCAATGGCCTCCTGCCTCTGAAAACACAGCGATGAGTCTCTCTTTCTCTAGAAACCTCCAGAGGATGCTTTACTTTAGCTGCACATGAAAATGAGTCGTGACAGCGGATGAGTGTCATGTGACTCACAACCGACAACACCCATTTTAAAGTTTATATACAGTACAGTTATTCCCCATCCATGCTGCTATTTTTCTCCATCTCTTTATATTGTTCTGTTTAACTAAGACTCACCGTCCTTCTTGGAATAAAAATGGCTTGATGGTTTAATTAACCGGCTGGGGGATTTCCTACAGCTAGATTCGATTACAAATCATTAACTTGGCCTCTAAACACCGTACAGCAGAGCTCATTAACTTCATGTTGTAGACGATATGTCGGAAAGGACACACTTACGGAGCGCTGCAGTTTTTCTGTTCTTGGGCCGTTTCTATTTTAAAAGTTGTACTCGTTTCCGGTGTTTGATCGAAGAGGTCTACGCTCTTGTTTGCATGATCTAAATAGGTTCTTCCTCTGTTTTACTGCTTTTTTCCCCTGTACAATATCGCTGAATGGGTAGTCGTGGAGATGAAGTGAATGAGTAAAGATCTTGTCTGTATAATTCATTAATTAGGGGCCATTGATCAGCATTGGGGTGTGTCAGGTATAATGCACCATAAAAGGTAAGATGATTTAAGAGACAAACAAGCTGACAGTATCGAATAAACACAGTCTACCGTTAACGGACAAACCCTTTTTATATAGTTGTGGAGAGAAACTCAATCAGAAACTGGTCCAGTCATCAGATTCATACCAAGACTTCAACTGTCGCATCAATGTGGCTTTGTGCTGATTTTATAGTTACATAAAGAAAGTTTCAAACGGCAAAAACCACTGAAAGGGTTAAACCGAAAGAGTTAAACTGAAAGAGTTTAACAAGACTTATTAACGCGTACTACACTGAAAATACCATTTCATTTTCACATTGCCACTTCTTTGTCATTATTTGTGAAATCTACTAGCAATTTCTGAGTGAAAATTGCTTCTACATAATTGTTTATTTTTCTGTACAAAGCTCATATTTAAAAAACAGGTCATATGGTATTTTAAAGTGTCTTAATATTGTGTTGGAGTCAATTACAACAGGTTTAAATGCATCTAAAGTCAGAAAACATTGAAATTTTCTCAGAATATACATTTAAGATTAGAATCATTTTGCAATGATTTCGAAATGATTCGTTTGAAGCACACTCAAATGGCAACCCAGCGCTGAGTAATTATTGGACAGAACACATGCTGGGTTATTTTGACCCAGCTGGTTAAAGAAGTCCACTTCCAAACCAACAATTTACAGATAATGTACTCACCCCCTTGTCATCCAAGATGTTCGTGTCTTTCTTTCTTCAGTCGTAAAGAAATTATGTTTTTTGAGGAAAACATTTCAGGATTTTTCTCCATATAACGGACTGATATGGTGCCCAGAGTTTGAACTTCCAAAATGCCGTTTAAACGCGGCTTCAAACGATCCCAAATGAAGTTGTAAATGATCCCAGCAAAGGAAGAAGGGTCTTATGTAGTGAAACGATCGGTTATTTTCATAAAAATAATACAATTTATATACTTTTTAATGTCAAACGCTCGTCTTGTCTTGCTCTCCCTGAACTCTGTGTATTCTGGCTCAAGACAGTTAGGGTATGTCAAAAAACTCAGATCCAAAATCGTTCTATATTGCTGTTTTACCTTTTCTGTTAAGGGTGTTTGATGATCTTTGCATGTTCACTTTGCAAAGACTGTGTCGGTATACTTCTGCAGCGATGTAGGATGATTTTGAAATGATTTTTGAAGTTGAGGGAGAAAATACGATCCGAGCTTTTCGACATACCGTAACTGTCTTGAGCCAGAATACACAGAGTTCAGGGAGAGCAAAGCAAGATGAGCATTTGAGATTAAAAAGTATTTAAATTGTATTTTTTTTAATGAAAATAACCGATCGTTTCACTAGATAAGACCCTTTTTCCTCAGCTGGGATCGTTTACAACCACATTTGTGATCATTTAAACTGCATTTTTGAAGTTCAAAATCAGGGCACCATATCAGTCCATTATATAGAGAAAAATCCTGAAATGTGTTCCTCAAAAAACACAATTTCTTCATCACAGAAGAAAGAAAGACCTGAACATCTTGGATGACAAGGGGGTGAGTACAATATCTGTAAATTGTTGTTCTGGAAGAGGACTTCTTCTTTAAATGTTTTTACCAAACATGCTGGGTTATTTTGTGTGTCAACTATTGAAGTGAAATTACCCAACAAATTGAACCCAGCATTCGGGTAAAAAAAAAAACTGCATCTGGGTAAAAATATTTAAAACAACCCAATAAAATGAACCAACAGGCTGAACCCAGGATTTGGGTTAAAAAAATAACCCAGCATTTTTTAGAGTGCAGTTCTGAGCTTAAGGTCTATAAACCCCTCCCTTCCATAAGCCTGCTCTGCACTGATTGGTCAAGTCTGGCCAAGTCTGTTGTGATTGGTCTTTCCGTATACAATGCAAGCGAATCGTGCCCACAGCTAAAGTTTAGCTTTAGTTGCGAAACTGTAAACTAAAATATGTCTGGGAAATTCTTAGGAAATAGTGGGTTCACCACGGATTATCAGAACTATTTCAGTAAGACAGTAATATTGTGGTTTACCTGGAAACCTAAAGCTGTACTAGGTATATATCACATATTAGATGTACATAATGTATTAATCATACTTACAGGTTGTGGTTCGAAAACATTTGTTGGTCCAAATAAAGAAGGTACAGACTTATATTTCATTGGCATGCGTTTAGCGAATCCGGCGTTGAACCCGCCAAGATTAGAGAGGCAACACAAGTTCTGAATTGTATTGGTGTAGTATCGTGGAAAAAAAACATATTTTTTGAAAACCCATATGACCTGTTCTTTAAGTTTAGGATTTAGAGAAAAATACGGTCTAAGCCTGAGATCATGTGGTTTGTTGAGGAAACATGTTTCTGAGTTATCCAATTTATGTATGTTTCCCAGCGAAAGAAAAAAAAAACTCCCTCATAGTTTCTTTGAAAATCAGTTTCTTAGTCTCTTAGTCATATCTAGACCAGAATATCATTTAATCTTGTGGGTGGACTTTTTAGCATGGAAGTGTAAAAAAAACACCCTAAATGTCCTAGTGACCGCAACCGCAAAACTCCAAAACCGCAAAAACTGCTTCAAACACCTTGCGGACCACATAGTAACACCCTGGCAACCCTCAAAACAATAATGCGGTAGCTCACATATTCTGCTTAAAATGTAGAAAGAGAAAGAAGAGAAAAAGTACATGTACAACAGACAAAACAGACTTTGATTGATGTAGCTGAGTATGCCTGTGCATAGAAATGTCACCTATTCATATCTAGAACCCAGTTTAGCTGGTTTAGTGTTGATTAATGTGTGTGAAGTTTGCAGTCTGGCCTGTGGGAATTAAGTGTTCAGGGTTTTTACAAAACCAGTCATATCTTAAGCGTAATCTTAAAAATGGTCGCTCATGTTTAGAAGCGTGTATCTGATACAGTTGTGGGTGTAGTATTTGTACGCTATGGTGTGTTTGCTTAAACTCGGGGGATGTACAAAATCTGTGTTTATTTGAACATTAGATCTGGCACAGATTAGTGTCAAGAGAAAGAGAGTGGTAGAGAGATATCTAGAGATGAAGATGAGTAATAAAATGCACACAAACACTACTGTTCAAGAATTTGAAGTCAAGATGTTTTTTTTTCATTAAATTGTTTAAAAGTGACAGTAGAACAAAAAAGTTTTCGTTTTGTTGTTTCTATTTGTCAAAGAATCCTGAAAAGTGTCACAGCTTACACAAAAAATGTTGAACAGCAACAGTTTTCAAAATCGATAATTAAATGATTCTTGAGCAGCAAATAACTTACAGAGACTCAAACTTTTGAACAGTATATTGTATTATTGATTTGTACATTGTATATGAGATTTAGTAAGTATTTGGATTAGTTTTTTTTCCATTTGAAAGGACCATGCTGGGTTAAAAACAGCACAGTGCTTGCTTGAAATATGCACAACCCCAGCAATTGGGTTGTTTTGTTGATTTATTTAATTCAAATATTGTTTAAAAAGTACTATATTCTGTGTTTAAAATGAACCCAAATAGGCTGGAAATGAACATTTATTAATAAATGTTCACCTTTTGATTATTGCTAATGCTCTAGTAATTATGTGTCTGATTTTTTTACATTTACAACCTATTTTGGGTTCATTTTAAGCCAGCCCTATAGTAATTTTTAATCAATAGTTGAGTTAAAAAAAACTAACCCATTTAACCCTGCTCGGTCAAAACAACCCAATTGCTTGGTTTGTCCATATTGTCCATATTTCACTCAGCGCCTGGTTGTTTTTAACCCAGCATTTTTCAGTTTTTTTTTTTTGTCTGAATCATCCGAATCAATCTGAATCATCCTATTTCTTATAGGCACATCATGGGTTCAGTATAAGTTCATCTCTCTGTCAGCAGTATTTGTCTCATGCTGTCAATTTCCACATAAAGTCAGTTTCACTCATTGCTCAGTTAGAAGAAGCAAAAATAGGTTTGAGTAAAAAAGGCTAAAAATGGCTAAATGTGAAGACTATTTATGACCCATGCTGCCAAAATTCAGATGTGAACAGGCTTTGTGAACAGATTTTAATCTACAGGCAAAAAAAGTGAAAAATGTCACAGAAATTAGTTCATTAAGCTCTCATCTAGCGATGCTTCAAATAGTCATCAATCTTTCAAAATTATCTTTATTTGTGTGTCTTCTGAGAAGTGTGACTTTGAGGTGTTGACTTGGCTGACTCTATCGACTTCAAACGGAAGTTGCTCAGTCATTTATTTGGTTGATTCCAACAAATCATAAATCATTTTGAAGGTTTTTTTAATGGAGATTGTGAAGATAAAAAAAGAGCACATTTTTTGAAAATTTGCACATTCCAACTCATTTGCCAGCATAGGTCACATTTTTTGTTAAACACTTCAATAGACCTCATCTGGTTAGGATTGACTTATGTGACTGTAATATAGCACCCGTTACACTTACAGTACAATGGCATGTGCTAATTTGCATGGATTATACAGCTTTCAACAGTTTTTGTCTACTGAAAGTTTTCACCGTATCTTCACACCTTTGTTTCTTTCCTGTTGGAAATTAAATATGAAGCTACCCCTGACTAAGCTCTTTTATTAGATACATTATTTAAGTATTCCATACAAAAATGTGTTCTTTGAGCTATTTGAGCTGCTACATCCTTCTAGTAATGAGACTATTTCTTAGCCAAGTGAACTTCTGGTAATACGTTACTTACTTAAGCCTTGAGTTTGCTGCGTGGAAACGTTACTTTGCAGATGCAGTCATGTCACATCCATTTCTGTTATTCTTGTGAAATATCATGCGAAAGTAACCTTGTATAGCATTTTTACATGGATGTAGTCTCGCGTAGCCAGACCTTCAGACTGCCCGGCAGAAGGTCTGGGAACTGACAAATCACTGACAGTTAACCAATCATGCTTCGTTGTCTCACGGAAGTCGGAAACTCAGTGTTTCCAATTTTGTGTGCCACATGCATCACAAAAATTAGTTCATTAAGCCCTCGTCTAGTGATCCCAATGCTCCAAATCGTAATTAATCCTCTAACATGATCTTTATTTGTATGTCTTCTGAGAAGTGTAACTTTGAGGTGTTGACTTGGCTGACTCTATCAAATTCAAACGGAGATAGCTCAGTCACTTTTTTTGGTCGATTCTAACAAATCATACATCATTTTGAAGGTTTTTTAATGGAGACTGAAAAAAATAAAATAAAAAAGAGCACATTTTTTGAAAATTTGCTCAATCCAATTTATTTGCCAGCATAGGTAACATTTTTTGTTAAAACACTTCAATAGACCTCATCTGGTTAGGATTGATTTATGTGACTGTAATATAGCACCCGTTACACTTAAAATACAATGGCATGTGCTAATTTGCATGGGTTATTCAACTTTCAACAGTTTTTGTCTATTGAAAGTTTTCACCGTATCTTCACACCTTTGTTTCTTTCTTGTCGGAAATTAAATATGAAGCTACCCCTGACTAAGCTCTGTTATTAGATACATTATTTAAGTATTCCATACATAAATGTGTTGTTTGAGCTATTTGAGCTGCTACATCCTTCTAGTAATGAGACTATTTCTTAGCCAAGTGAACTTCTGGTAATACGTTACTTACGTAAGCCTTGAGTTTGCTCCATGGAAACGTTACTTTGCAGATGCAGTCATGTCACATCCATTTCTGTTATTCTTGTGCATATCATGCGAAAGTAACCCTGTATAGCACTTTTACATGGTTGTAGTCTTGCGTAGCCAAACCTTCAGACTGCCGGCAGAAGGTCTGGGAACTGACATATCACTGACAGTTAACCAATCATGCTTCGTTGTCTCACGGAAGTCGGAAACTCAATGTTTCCAATTTTGTGGGCCACATGCGTCACAACAATTAGTTCATTAAGCCCTCATCTAGTGATCCCAATGCTCCAAATAGTAATTAATCCTCTAACATGATCTTTATTTGTATGTCTTCTGAGAAGTGTAACTTTGAGGTGTTGACTTGGCTGACTCTATCAACTTCAAACGGAGATAGCTCAGTCACTTTTTTTTGGTAGATTCTAACAAATCATACATCATTTTGAAGGTTTTTTAATGGAGACTGAAAATAAAAAAAGAGCACATTTTTTGAAAATTTGCTCATTCCAACTCATTTGCCAGCATAGGTCACATTTTTTGTTAGAACACTTCAATAGACCTCATCTGGTTAGGATTGACTTATGTGACTGTAATATAGCACCCGTTACACTTAAAGTACAATGGCATGAGCTAATTTGCATGGATTATACAGCTTTCAACAGTTTTTGTCTACTGAAAGTTTTCACCGTATCTTCATACCTTTGTTTCTTTCCTGATGAAAATTAAATATGAAGCTACCCTGACTAAGCTCTATTATTAGATACATTATGTAATTATTCCATACAAAAATGTGTTGTTTGAGCTATTTGAGCTGCTACATCCTTCTAGCAATGAGACTATTTCTTATCCAAATGAACTTCTGGTAATACGTTACTTACGTAAGCCTTGAGTTTGCTCCGTGTAAATGTTACTTTGTAGATGCAGTCATGTCATATCCATTTCTGTTATTCTTGTGCATATCATACGAAAGTAACCTTGTATTGCATTTTTACATGGTTGTAGTCTCACATAGCCAGACCTTCAGACTGCCGGCAGAACGTCTGGGAACTGACATATAACTGATAGTTAACCAATCATGCTTCGTTGTCTCACGGAAGTCGGAAACTCAAAGTTTCTTATTTTGTGTGCCATATGCATCAGACGTAACATGGTTGTGACAAAAAATTGTCACATGTTAACATGTATAATGTTTAAGTCAAGGGCTAAACTCTTAAAACACTAACATTGATCCTTAGCAATGCCTTGCACTATTGACTTCCACTGTAATTGCCTTTCATTTGCTCATTTTACAAATTGAGAAAAGAGGCAGTTGTCAGTTTTCTGTGTGGTGCTGTCAATAGAGTTTAACATGTATTGAACCCAGTTTATTCCTTTAACACTTTAGAGAAAAGTCAATTGTTATTTTAGCTGTGAAGCATTACTTCCACTGTCAATAACAGGCTACAGCTGAATCTGACCGTCAAAACTTCCTAAAACTTTCCTTGGAGCACAATTCAACACTTGTTTTCTCTCTCACGGCTCTTGTTGTTGTTGTTGTGTTTAAACATGACACTGAATTGCATCAGCCCAACTCAAATTGGCTAATATGAATGAGAATCAAATTACTCCCTAAACGCTCATGCCATCACATCCGATTCGTTCATGACACGCACAAGTACAAGTCTCAACATACGAACTAGATCAAGTAGATCGCACCTGCCATAAGCTGGCCAGATACACTTCAGCCTGCTTCATCGTGTGGGAGTTTGCTGACCCATTGTCACACTTGCGCTTATGTGAATGTGTGTATATATCCAGATGTGTACTGCTGCGCACTTTGCCTGGTTGTGCAACCAGCATGAATCATTGGGCAACAGGTCATAAAAATAGTTATTCAAAGAAACACTAAGACACTGGACTTTGGAGAAAGATTGCACAGCTGTACCTGCGGCAATGTGTGTGTGTGTGTGTGTGTGTGTGTGTGTGTGTGTGTGTGTGTGTGTGTGTGTGTGTGTGTGTGTGTGTGTGTGTGCGTGTGTGTGCGTGTGTGTGCGTGTGTGTGTGTGGGTGCGTGTGTGTGTGTGTCACACACACAGTTTCATTACCGGGAGGAATAGATGCAACGCAACTGAAACAGAGAATGAGAAGACAAGAGAGAGATAGAGTGATGTGAGCGCTCATTTGAAGAAGGGAAACAGCAATGAACACTTGTCTGTTCTCTTTTTTCTCTCTTTCTAGCACCTGATTGTCAACGTGGCTAGATTGAGAGAGAGAGAGAGGCAAACAGTGAAGAGAGCAAGCCGGAGGTGAGTACACATCGTCCGCACACATTGTTTTGATTTGTCCTGCGTGTATTTTATCCCCACTGTCGGCTTACGCAGGAGTGTTTATGTGTCTGGGACATTGACACTCACATGGGCTGACGCTTCTGTCTTCCTTTTAGGAATTTATCCTTTGACACAATTGTGTGTTGTTGAACTTCAACAGATTTGCATATGCAAACTGCTGAAGTGATTTTGATGAAAAACCTCTTTGAGGCTTGTGACAGATGTTCAGCTTTGGTAACATTTTCGAACGTAAAATGAGATTAAACTGCGCTCAGACGAAATTACTCGGAGTTCGGAAAAGACAACATCCTCATTGTATTCCCGGTTATGTCATTTGTCAAGTTATGTCATGTTTACACATTAACCAGCAGCTGAAAGCAATTATACAAAATGCCATTTTAATCATTTTTAAAGAGAAATAGTCCCTAATATATCTTAACAGTCCGTTTCAAAGATCTAAACAATGTCTCAGACTGTGATAGTATTTAAAAGTCTTTAAAAGTCCGAAAACATTTATGACATATTTAAGCGGCTTTTCACATTAATTTAATGCTGCAATGCTCTTGCAATATGTTTGTGAATGCCTCATTTCTTTCTAACTCTATTTTTTGTATTAGAAGGAACATCTGAGACAAAAACTTTCAGAGTAAGCATAATTGTCTCTCAAACTCAAAAGAGCACTACAAGAGTTTGTAGTGGAGTCAATAAGTTCATCATTGTCGCTGTGTGTGGTTAGGATATCACGCACAGTCACAGAGGCAGAGGAAGGGCTGTGACAAGTACTATTGAAATGAATCTGTCACAATAGGTCAACTCTAGGATGACTGAGCGACGTGATTGGCTGAAAGACGTGTCATTTAAGCATACTTTGTTTTTGGTTGGATAGCATGTCCTTGGCTGAATGCCAAACCTCCTGCGGGGATTTTACCGCTTTCTTAGGAAAGCAGTGTGCTTTCTGGGGTTTCCGGGGGACTGAGGCCTAGCTAAAGATGTGCAAAATGAAACACGTTTGAATCTCAACCTCGCTGCACTTACAACACATCTGAAAGTGGCCCGTACTCAAAACCAGATCAAAGTTGTAACTCGTATAGTCAAAGGGTGTTGTTTTTTTCACTTGACTGGAGGTTTTGAGTTGAGTTGTGAAAAACTCTCTCAAAGCAGTTACAAAGAAGAGGCATGTGGAGATGATTCAGAAATATGTAGATGCAAAGAAGGTGTGAATATGGCTTGTAGATATGAATATAAAAAAACGTACATCGAAGTATAGTTACTTTTCAGAGCAATGCAGCAAGTCCAATGAGCAACAGTTTTGGGTGAACTGTCACTTTAAGAACATGTATATATAGGAAAGAAACCGAAAATAAGAGAGAATGATACTTATAAAAGACAAGAAAGTGAGGAGGAACAGAGAAACCTGGAGTCCTGTTGAGGCAGGGGCGAAGGTGACGCCAAAAAAGAACATTCTTTGGCCGGCTGATGGTTGTTGTAAAAAGACACTCAAGAACACAATGTTCAGCTCTGTGTTTGCCAAGAGGCACTGAAATGATAAACAAGAATCACGTGTGTCCAGAAAATGTCACAGAGATCCCCCGAAAAAAGCGAACAAAACTATTTCTCTGTTGAAACAAAAGCTAAATCAATTTCCTGTTTCGCTCTATTATTCTGTGACTTATTCATTCACTTTATGACAGCAGTTACCAGACCGTGGATTGTCATGCAGCCTATTGTATAGGCTGACCAACATTTTCCCTAAGCTATAGTGTCAATCATCAATAACAGTTTAAACCTAGACATACTCAGGGTTAGCGATTTCAACAAACATCTAATCTTGAGTATTATGAGTGGACGACTCATGCATAATACTTCAGATCATATGACTAGTATGTTTATAATTAATTAGACTAGATTTTTTTGCCTTGCGAATGACAAAACGGTCTGAAAATACCATAGGAGCCTGGGGAACCTGAGCTGTAAGGACCAGAATATCATTGAAACATAGAGTTAGGCACGTAGCATAGCATATGCTAAAAGCCATTTAGCAATGACTTGTGACAGTCAAGCATCATGGTGGTAAGTTTTGCACAGATAAGCACCTGTCATATTTTCTTTAGCACATGTAAACGCCTAGTTTTGATCTGTGTAGTTTTTCTACTGACCACAAGATGGTAGTGTTAACACTTAGGCAACCTTATTTCTCTTAAAGAAATTGCTCACCCCAAAATGAAAAGAGTCATCATTTATTCTACAAAAATGAAGTTATTCTTAACTTCTGGTGACTGAAATGTCTCGTCAAAGTATTATGTTCCACAGAACAGGAATTACCTTTTCATTTTTGGGCAAACTATCTCCTTAACTCTGCTCTTTGAACAAATTCTGACGAGTCCCCAGCCACAATATGGGCTGCTATAAACCCGACCATAATCCTGTTTGCGATCTCCAGACACTTTCCGAGCTTAAATGCCAGTGAGAATGAGAAAGCACTCTGTTATGATGAAAACATGGCGGTGTGCATGTGTGTGTATGTGTGATCCGCTGCCGCAGTGTCATTACCCAGAGCGGGGGGACCGCTCAGCAGTGACAGGCCTTTTAATGAGCCTATTAAGAGCACGGCAAAGACCAGGCTAATACCAGGCGTCATTAGTGGCACAGCGGACGCAGCACACCCTGGGGAGAGGCTACTTTTGGCAGACGCACTGGGATGGCAAGGATGGGCTGGTTTGGTGCTAACTGGCATCTTGTTGGCATACGTATACACTCAGAGAAACAGGATGGGCGTTCTCCCATGGCTGGTGTGTGGTAATTGCTCGGTACGCCAAAAATGTTGTTTTACAACCGTCAGGCCCGGGCTGGACCGTTCAGTTAACCGCTGAAGTGGGTTTGTCCATCAGCAAAGTCACGGTGCATATCTGTGTTCGCTTAATGTGGGTTTGGCCTTGCTGGGTTTAATGGGATTGTCAGGAATATAAGCTTTGCAGCACTAATGTCGCATGGATGTTCTCTTGAATTTCTCAGAGCTTTCAGAGCTACCATACATCGAGAGAAAGTCCTGTGTTCGGCTCACTGAATAGAGGTTTGTACTGTACCGCTCCTTTTAAGAAACCAGTCATTCTGTGAAAAACTATCTCCTACAGTGGCATGTAGGGACGTAGGCTTCAACTGTGTTATAGAAAATGTTATAAAATGGATCCGTCCAGTCTTGAATGCTGATTATATATATATATATATATATATATATATATATATAAATATTTATGTATAGATATCAGCATTCAAGACTGGACAGATCCATTTTATAACATTTCATATGAATTCGCACTGGTTTGAAAGCTGTAAATGGTTTATTAAATAGTTATTAAATAGTTAATTTGCAAATAAAATTTCAAAAATCATGTTTTTTTTTTTTTTTAATTCTGCATTCCAAGTAATATCAATCAAACTGCAGCTGGGATGTTTTGATTAAATAATAATAAATAATAAATAATAATAATAACTCAAAAAAAAAAAAAAAAAATCACCTCCCCTGAGCCCACTGAGTTTTAACAGACCCCCTAAAACGTACGGTGAATTTGGTGGGGGGTAATTAAGAATGAACGGGGGGATAGTCGCATGAGAGGAGGCAATGCCTCCACCGCGATATGATTGGATATGACTGGTTATGATCGGCTGTGATTGGTTCATGCGATAAATCCCGCTCCCTTGGTCGTGTACATTCCGCATTCGCGAATCAGTCTCAATTAACAATATAATGCAGTTAATGTGAAGTCTAATTTAAAAAAGTAAGTAAACAACTCACATATTTAGATATAACCACTTTGTTACTCAAAAGAAGACTTAAAATGACATGAAAACATGATCTGTGGGAGTTTTCTTAGTGAGTAATCAGCTTAGTGAAATTGTCTGTCTGTGAGCTTTGATGGCTGATGATCCGAAAAATTTTAAAAGAGTTAAAAGCTAACTATTAAAAAGAATAGATGAACATAAGTTCACAAGTCAAATATATCGTTTAAATTGCTTCTGCCTTGAGTTATTATTTTAGAAATGTAAAATGCACTTGTAAAATGCAAATGTAAAATGTAAAATGCACTAACTTGATAAGATTTATATACTTGACTTTAATAAATAGAATATTGATTACACACACAAAAAAAATGCAAGTTTGAATGCGCAGGTCTGCTCATATATAATAAATCTACATTCCTCTTTATGAATCTCATAAATTTTACCTAATGCATTGAACTCATTAATATTGTGACACTATTATGAGTCACACAAAATCTCACATTTACTGTTTGCTTAATTCGATCCATATTTAGTCATATCCTCTGTTCTAGTATTGACTTTGCATCCTCAGATAGTAATGTCTTGACTGAGTAGCCCCATTGGTGACTTCCGAGCAAGCCATACTGAAAGATGACGGTGCGCAGTGGGACAGCCATTATGTTAACGCCCCTAAATGGTGACAGATCACTGTGGTGATGAGAGACTGACTCATCAGTTTTATGAGAGTCAGAGCGCTATGGAAAGACTTGACCTCATAGGAGGAGTGCACTTCGGAGTACGTCAAGTGCATGAATGTGTCTCTACAAGATGTGTGTGTGTGTGTGTGTGTGTGTTTCATTCCACACGTTGATGCTAGAGCACCTGTAAGGTGTGCTGTTGCATGTGAAAGTATGACTGACATTTTAATATTCTCTCTGATTATACAGCATGGATGCTTATAAACGTCAGCGGAGTGTTAAAAATTACACACCTCAGACAGTGGCGGCTTTCTTGTAACACTGAAATAGGGGGTTATATTTACATGTTTGTATGTTCGGTGCTTGCTAAGACAAGCATAGCTATTGGTCCTTTTTCACACATAGGGTTAAAGGTTTAAAAACCCCAAGTATTAAGCAGTTTGTGCTACGGATGTGAATAGTAGCTAACAATTTCCACCTGACGTACAATAAAACAGCTATAAAAAGAAGGTTCAGAACATTATATTAAACATCACTGTGGCAAGTTGTGCATGGGGAAGCACCATTAAAAAATGTGAACATTATAAAGGAGAGGTGTTTGACTGCTTCTGCATTGATAATCGAAGATCGTTCAGTCTTGTCTCTGCTGCCGAAGCTTAAATATTAGGAAGTATGACTCAGAAATATATCTCATACTTGTATAATTGTATGTCTTTATCTCTATGGTTACAGTTGAATAAACATCTCGGGGCCTCAATTATTCAACAAATGAAGAGCTAGAAGGTCTGTTATCTGACAAAGTTATGTAATTTGCTGGATAATGGATGCTCTTGATCTTTAGCACTGGAAAATATATAAATATTGACTTTCAGACGAGAGAGTTTTTGCACTGTGAATTCATATGTGTGTATCAAAGTTATGCTATGTCTAGTCAAGGATAGTTGGATAAGACGAGCGTTTGGGCAGTTGCCAGGACACGGTTATGCAGTGTAGTGATACTAGTCTTGGCAAACTGTGTTTTTAGGGGTCACTATGTAGTTTGTCTGCGGAGGTGATTCAAACAGTTCCTCTGCCAACAGCAATGATAAATGCCCTGTGTGTGCAATGGCTTGTTTGTTTACCTGGTGTGGGGAACGTGAGGAATGTGTGTGTGTGCGTGTTTGCGAACGTGTGGGCGAGCGTTTGCGTGATGGTACGCGTTATGAAACCTGGTCATAATGGCATTCTGGCACTGTCCCATACCACACCTTTACTTCTGATGAGCAGCAGCTGATGGCTGAGTGGCGAAAGAAAAGTTTCACCGTTAAATTTTTTTGCCGAGAAGAGCGAAGTAAAGAGCGCCGGACGGATCTCAAAACACACTGCTGATGTGTTTGTGTTTGTGGTTGCTGATGCCAAGATAAGCCATTCGAACTATAACACATTACCCCCTCAACCAATCAGAATTGATTCCAGGGGAATGGCAGGCTAATGGGCGTTCACCCTGATAGCCATCAGCCACAACAAAGACATGCACATTAATTTATTTTCAACAAGATCTGCCAATTTCAAACTTTGTGAGTAGCAGTGATTTTTCGTAAAAAAGGTGCATGGTAAAGTCAGAATTGCGAGTTTGTATCTTGCAATCCTTACTTTTTTCTTTCAATTATGAGTTTATATTTCACAGTTTTGACTTTTTTCCTCGCATTTACAAGTTTATATCTCGCAATTCTGACTTTTTTCTCACAATAACGAGTTTGTATCTCCCAATTTCCTTTTCTCGCAATTACAAGTTTATACCTCGCAATTCTGACTTTTTTCTCGCAATTACAAGTTTATACCTCACAATTCTGACTTTTTTCTCGCAATTACAAGTTTATATCTCACAATTCTGACTTTTTTCTCACAAGAAACGAGTTTGTATCTCCCAATTCCTTTTTCTCGCAATTACAAGTTTATATCTTGTAATTCTGACTTTTTTCTCGCAATTACAAGTTTACATCTCACAATTCTGACTTTTTTCTCACAACGAGTTTGTATCTCCCAATTCCTTTTTCTTGCAATTACAAGTTTATATCTTGCAATTCTGACTTTTTTCTCGCAATTACAAGTTTATATCTCACAATTCTGATTTTTTTCTCACAAGAACGAGTTTGTATCTCCCAAGTCCTTTTTCTCGCAATTACAAGTTTATATTTTATAATTCTGACTTTTTTCTCGCAATTACGAGTTTGTCTCGCAATTCAGATGTTTTTCTTGCAATTTCGAGTTTATGTCTCACAATTCTTACATTTTCTCACCATTACGAATTTATATCTCGCAATTCTGACATTTTTCTCGCAATTACGAGTTTATATCTCGCAATTCTGACATTTTTCTCGCAATTACGAGTTTATATCACGCACTTCTGATTTTTTCTTGGAATTACGAATTTACATCTCACAATTCTGACTTTTTTCCTCACAATTACGAATTTATATCTCGCAATTCTGACCTTTTCCTCAGAATTGTGAGTTTATATCTAGCAGTTCTGACTTTTTTCTCAGAATTGAATTTGTATCTTGCAATTCATACTTTTCTCGCAATTACGAGTTTATATCTTGCAATTCAGATGTTTTTCTCGCAGTTATGAGTTTATATCTCACACTTCTGACTTTTCTCTCAGAATTTTGTATCTTGCAATTCTTACTTTTCTCACTACGAGTTTATATCTCACAATTCTGATTTTTTCCTCGCAATTGCGAATTTATATCTCGCAATTTTGACTTTTTCCTCAGAATTGCGAGTCTGTCTCGCAGTTGTTGTTGTGACTCGCAGTTGTTGTTGTGACTTTTTTCTCATCAATTTTTTTATGTAACACAATTCTGAGAAAAAAAAAAATGGAATAGTGAGTTTAAATCTCGCAATTCTGACTTTATAACTTGCAATTGTATCTTTATAACTCAGTCTTCTTCAGCTCAGAATTGGACTTTATAACTCACATTTGTGAATTTATATATTGCAATTCTGAGGAAAAAGTTTTTTCTCGCATTAACGAGTTTATATCTCACAATTCTGACTTTTTTCTCACAATAATGAGTTTGTATCTCCCAATTCCTTTTTTTTTCGCAATTACAAGTTTATATCTCACAATTCTGACTTTTTTCTCACAATAACGAGTTTGTATCTCCCAATTCCTTTTTTTCGCAATTACAAGTTTATATCTCGCAATTCTGACTTTTTTCTCGCAATTACAAGTTTATATCTCACAATTCTGACTTTTTTCTCACAATAACGAGTTTGTATCTCCCAATTCCTTTTTCTCGCAATTACAAGTTTATATCTTGCAATTCTGACTTTTTTCTCGCAATTACAAGTTCATGTCTCACAATTCAGACGTTTTTCTTGCAATTACAAGTTTATGTCTCACAATTCTTACATTTTCTCACCATTACGAATTTATATCTCGCAATTCTGACATTTTTCTCACAATTACGAGTTTATATCTCGCAATTCTGACATTTTTCTCGCAATTACGAGTTTATATCTCGCAATTCAGATGTTTTTCTTGCAGTTATGAGTTTATATCTCACACTTCTGACTTTTCTCTCAGAATTTTGTATCTTGCAATTCTTACTTTTCTCACAATTACGAGTTTATATCTCACAATTCTGATTTTTTCCTCGCAATTGCGAATTTATATCTCGCAATTCTGACCTTTTCCTCAGAATTGTGAGTTTATATCCCGCAGTTCTGACTTTTTTCTCAGAGTTGAGTTTGTATCTTGCAGTTCGTACTTTTCTCGCAATTACAAGTTTATATCTCGCAATTCTGACTTTTTTCTTACAATTACGAATTTATATCTCGCAATTTTGACTTTTCCCTCTGAATTGCAAGTCTATGTCTCGCAGTTGTGACTTTTTTCTCATCAATTTTTTTATGTAACGCAATTCTGAGAAAAAAAAAATGGACTAGCGAGTTTAAATCTCGCAATTCTGACTTTATAACTTGCAAAAAAAAACAAAAAGTGAGATAAAAATTGGATATTACCATTGGTAATGGGAAAATGGGCTTCCATATTTTAATTATATACATAATAAAATTCATTTGAACCTTGTCAAAATAGCATGACTTTATTTTTATACAAAGCTAATTTGTGATCATAGCTTCAATAGCTATTTTCAGTCTTAATAGGGCATAAGGAGGAAATGTCCTTTTATGTCCAGATAGGAGTGATTATTACAGTAAAACTGATGGTGGATTCCCATGGGAGGTCTTGTTGTGATGTTGGAGGGTCTTGGATAACAGCGTGTCAAAGGATGAGGGTTGGTTAAGCAGCAGGAGGACAAGGAGGAAGTGGCCCATTTTGGCAGATTCCTACAGAGCGAGTTGCTAGAGGTCGTGGGTAGTGATTGACAAATTAGGGTGAGTGAAAGTGAAGGATCAAGTGACTCACTCATTCGTGAAGGAGGATGGGATGCTGGACTGGGTGAAGGGTCACCGGAGCAAAAGTAGAGGAGTGTACATCACGCAGACACTCTTACCCTCGCATTCCTTTGAGTTGAGGGAAATGACCGTAGTATGAGTCGAGCCTCCAAGCCTGTGATCTCGACGCAGTGCGGCGCCACTGTTGACTCCGTCTGCCCTTGTGTGAGGTCTGCCACCGGATTCCTATGCTGTGAGTGGAAGCGGCACCTGCAACAGTGGCCGCTTTCCTGTTACTGGATCCATTCTGTGGTAGCGCTGAGCATGTGCACTTGTGGAATTCCCCTTGAGTAACAAAAGAGTCAGAAAGAAACAGAGAGAGATGGACTGCATGCCCTTTACAGTTATTTAACTTTTATTTTCACTCTCGGAATTAGCTCTGCTGGAACATTTGCGCTCAATCATGTGCCTTTCATTTTCAGTTAACTAATTAGGCATGTTTTATTATGCGTTTTTTGCAGTTTCACTGCATACTTGTGGCCTGAATAAATGTTATGTTGTTTCCAAACCAGGCATTGCGTAACAGTAGCCGCAAACGCAAGAAAAGGATGTATTGTCGACCAATTGGGTTCTAATTATGTAGCCCCGCCCACTGTAAATGTCATTGGTTAAAAATTCTGATTAGACAACACACGTTCTAATTGGCTGCGATCGTAAGTTTCACTTTCAGCATGGACGAATAACTAATCTAGTTTGAGTATGAAAGGGTTTATGAGAATTCCTTTATTGCCGTAAAGTGAATTCTCTACGAATTTTGAAATAGCGCTTTCTGGTCCATTGGTTTTTACTGAAGCACTGGTGTTTATTCTACAACTAGTTTGGGCAAAAAATTCCCTCAAGCTTTCCAGATGATTACAAGCTGCAAGCAATGTGAAAAAAGACATTTTTCTTTGAAACATCTGTTGCGGTGACAAGTTGTTTTTGATTGAGCTCATCCATTTCCATCGGCCCTCCCTTTTCCTCTCAGCAACCTCAAAGCGACGTGTCCTCAACCTCAAAACAACGTACCAACCACTTGTTTTCGAAGGAACCTTGTGAAACAGCACACCCCAGTGGCCACATCAGTACTGCAGGCTACAAATGAATTAGTGCCTGATGGATGACACATGAAGCATTTACTGAAGGAGAGGCTGAGAGAGAAGAGGGGAGGGAGGAGGGAGAGAGAGAGAAAGTGAGATTGGCTTGCCTGCGGACTCACTTGGCAGGAATCGCTTGACTGGATGTGTCGTATATGACTGTGCAAAACACGCACGCACGCACACACAGACGCAGTGAGTGAAAGTAACAGGAGAGGCTGCTCGGGATCACTCTGTTGTGGAAAGTAGAGCAGCGAGGTTCCTTCACAGGAACTTATTGGATTCTCTCTCTGGATGGGGAACGAAGTCAGGAGATGTCTGCGTGACAGTGAGTGTTACTTTTAAAATCGGTAAATCATTAATCAGTGATTTTGAAGCTTTTACTGAGATCTGGTGAGTGTGCTTGTGTCTGATGTCAAAGCAGTGTGTTTCTTGGACCAGAAGGCTTCGGCGTACAGGTGCACTGGCATTTGAGTAAGTAGCTTGTTGGTGTTTAACTACTTGATAAACAGCACTAGATTCATTTAGTAGATACTAATATACAAAGTCGAACTTATGATATTAGCATTGCTTGCCTCAGTTGAGCTACAGGAATAGAAACTGAAACAAGAATGAAAATATGTTCTTCAGTATGTATAGGGAATTTGACTAACATTAAAGTCTGCGTTAAGAAATGTGAACACACATTCCTATAGTATAGTTTCAAATCAAGACTGCTTTAAGCAATGCAAAAGTACATTCCCATAATACATCTTCAAACAATGTAAAATATTTAAATGCAGTTTCCTGCTTGGGATGATTCCACACTGACAATCTGGTTTTTCTTTTCTCTTTCCATCTCATTTTGTCATGCACATACGTTGCATTTTATTCATTGTGCTGGTTTGTCTTGTGGCATCTGCCCACGCTTTGGCTCACAGAACCACTGTTGGTAAATGCAGCTGTAGGTGTGGCCAGGATGCACCTTGACCTATTACGTCCACCTGCCCACCTGTAAATCTTTATCAGCTTTATAACCATCTTTATCACCACCCACACATAAACTAACAGCCAGTAGTTTGGACACACCCGTTTAGTCTTTTGTTTTACTGTTTTCTACCATTTAAAATGATAGTGAAGTCATCAAAACTATGAAGTATTCTGTCATTATTTACTCAAACTTATGTTGTTCCAAACCTGTATGATGTTCTTTCTTCTGTGGAACACAATAGAAGATATTTCGAAATACAGTGGAACTCTGTGGGGTCCAAAACAATGTAGGTTTTGTCCGCATTGACTCTGTATGGACAAAAAGACTGTCCCTTTAAGAATATGAGAAGCAAATTCAGTCTGGTGTGTTATATCATATTTTATGGTTGCTCCATAGCTAAACATACGTCACCTGAAGTACAGTGCCGTGTTCATTTGTTGTGTACAAATGACAGTGTACTGTTGAAACAGCGCATATTTGCATACAGTAACTTTGTGTGTGTTTGCATTCTTGAAGGCCTCATTCTGTCCACTGTGCTGATTCATGGTAGGAGTGTTTGAAAAGTTCACGCTCATTAGCGCCACGTTAACTCATATTTCAGCACTACTACCTGCCTTAATCACCACGGCTCTAATGAGACTCGTGCTGACGTCGACAGGTGATGTCAGTGCTGCTGAAGTATTCTAGGTCAGGCCCGAGTTTAATCAATGATAGTTTTGATGTTGCAAGATCAGGAACAAAAAATGCTGCGGGTCAGTGCTTTTTCCATTCTACGATATGTATGTTTAACATGAGTTCGAAGGAGATGAATGTGTCATGCACACTTGGAACAAAGAGGGCCGTAAAGGATTCAGGAGTAAAGCTGCCTCCCTCTCCTCCCCGGTCTCCACGGTAACAGGCTTGGGTGCCACTATTACAGTTACTCAGTGTTTGAGTGTGAGTGGAGTGTGTGACCGGGTCGACATTTAAAATGCTGCCATGTTTCTTAGTGTTCAGAGCTGAATGAGAATGAGTAAAGAGTAAAGAGGTGGGTGAGGAATATTTGTGAATGTGTTTGTGCATTAGAGGAATCCAAAAGGACAATGTTATTACTGCTCTGGGATTGCTCTTTTATAGCTTAGAAGACAAAGTCTGTTTTGTTTTAAGTCATTTTGCTACTTTTAAGTGACTAAGGAGAAATAAAAAGACAGGAACGAACAAACTGTTGCGATACGTTATGGTTATATTGCTAAACCCTGTTGAAAAAAACAGCATATGCTGGTTAGGTATGTTTTGAAGCATGGTAGCTGGTTTGAGATGGCTTAAGCTGGTCCTTAGTTGGTCGAGTGCTGGTTTAAGCTGGTCCTAAGCTGGTTCAAAGGAATATCTCATCTCATCTCATAACCAGCTTAAACCAGCACTCGACCAACTAAGGACTAGGACAACTCAAACTAGCTGCCATGCTTCAAAACATACCTAACCAGCACATACTGTTTTCTTCCATCAAGGTAAAATAAACGTGGATAGAACAGTTGAAATAATTTAGACTTGTAAAAAGAAATGTGATGAAAAAACTGTGTGTGTGCATTAGGGGAATCCAAAAGGACAATGCTATTACTGCTCAGGGATTGCTCTTTTATAGTTTAGAAGACAAAGTCTGTTTTGTTTACAGTCATTTTGCTGCTTTTAAATGACTAAGGAGAAATAAAAAGACATGAATGAACAAACTGTTGCCATAGATTATGGTTATATTGCTATACCCTGTTGAAAAAAAAAAAAAAAACAGCATATGATGGTTAGGTATGTTTTGAAGCATGGTAGCTGGTTTGAGCTGGTTTAAGCTGTTCCTTAGTTGGTCGAGTGCTGGTTTAAGATGGTCCTGGTCCCTTATAAACTGGTTTAAGCTGGTCATGTGCTGGTCCTAAGCTTGTTCAAAGCAACTAACTTCTGCTCAGGACCAGCTCATAATCAGTTTATAACCAGCTCTGGACCATCTTAAACCAGCTCATGACCAACTAAGGACCAGCATAAACCAACTCAAACTCTGTTTATGGTTATATTGCTATACCTTACTGAAAAAAAGCAGCATATGCTCGTTAGGTATGTTTTGAAGCATGGTAGCTGGTTTGAGCTTGTTTAAGCTGGTCCTTAGTTGGTCGAGTGCTGGTTTAAGCTGGTCCTGAGCTGGTTATAAGCTGGTCCTTAGCTGGTCAAGTGCTGGCTTAAGCTGGTTATAAGCTGGTCATGTGCATGGTAGCTGGTTTGAGCTGGTTTAAGCTACTCCTTAGTTTGCAGAGTGCTGGTTTAAGATGGTCCTGAGCTGGTTATAAGATGGTTTAAGCTGGTAATGTACTGGTCCTAAGCTGGTTCAAGGCAACTAGCTCCTCACCAGCTCACAACCAGCTTAGAACCAGTTCAGGACCAGCTTAAACCAACACTTAACCAACTAAGGACCATCTTAAACCAGCTCAAACCAGCTGACATGCTTCAAAACTGTTGCCATACGTTATGGTTATATTGCTATACCCCGTTGAAAAAAAACAGCATATGCTGGTTAGATATGTTTTGAAGCATGGTAGCTGGTTTGAGCTGGTTTAAGATGGTCCTTAGTTGGTTGAGTGCTGGCTTAAGCTGGTCCTGAGCTGGTTATAAGATGGTCATGTGCATGGTAGCTGGTTTGTGCTGGTTTAAGCTAGTCCTTAGTTGGTCAAGTGCTGGTTTAAGCTGGTCCTGAGCTGGCTATAAATTGGTTTAAGCTGGTAATGCGCTGGTCCTAAGCTCGTCCAAAAAAACTAGCTCCTGCTCAGGACTAGCTTAAACCAGCTTAAACCAACACTCATCCAACTAAGGACCAGTTTAAACCAGCTCAAACCAGCTGACATGCTTCAAAACTGTTGCCATACGTTATGGTTATGTTCCTATACCCTGTTGAAAAAAAAAAACAGCATATGCTGGTTAGATATGTTTTGAAGCATGGTAGCTGGTTTGAGCTGGTTTAAGCTAGTCCTTAGTTGGTCGAGTGCGGGTGTAAGATGGTCCTGAGCTGGTTATGAGCTGGTCATGTGCATGGTAGCTGGTTTGAGCTGGTTTAAGCTAGTCCTTAGTTGGTCAAGTGCTGGTTTAAGATGGTCCTGAGCTGGTTATGAGCTGGTTTAAGCTGGTAATGTGCTGGTCCTAAGCTCGTACAAAGAAATTTGCTCCTGCTCAGGGCCAGCTCACAACCAGCTTATAACCAGTTCAGGACCAGCTTAAACCAACACTTGACCAACTAAGGACCAGCTTAAACCAGCTCAAACCAGCTGACATGCTTCAAAACTGTTGCCATACGTTATGGTTATATTGCTATACCCTGTTGAAAAAAAACAGCATATGCTGGTTAGATATGTTTTGAAGTATGGTAGCTGGTTTGAGCTGGTTTAAGCTGGTCCTTAGTTGGTTGAGTTCTGGCTTAAGCTGGTTATAAGCTGGTCATGTGCATGGTAGCTGGTTTGAGCTGGTTTAAGCTAGTCCTTTGTTGGTATAAATATTTGTACATTTGATTACTTTATACAATGTGTGTAACATTTCCTGATCTACTGTAGTTTTTTTGTCTTATTGCTTATGCTTATTTAATTGCTCACCGTTTACTTGTCTTCACTGAGCTTGAGTATTTTTTTTTTCTTTAATTTAGGCTAGTATTAGTTTTTTTGTGATATTGACACTGGTGACAAGATTAATGAGATTTCTATAGTATCAAATATTTTGATATCATAAAGACAAGCAAAAATAACTATATCATCATATATATCGCTATGTGAAATAAAATTACTCCTATCGTGTATAAAATTTTGGTCTAATTATCAGGTGACAAATCTGATTTAAAGGGACAGTTCACCTAATAATAAAACAAATGTCTCAGGGCTTTTTGTCTATAATGATGACAGTCCCTTTCAGCCAATAAGTCTCCAGTTACTCTATATAATCTCAGTGCTGTCTATGAGATGCAACTGAGTTATAAGCTTTATAATCTTTTATTTTTTCATCTGACCTAAAATATGGATCTTGTTCTAGCTAATGCCATCATTGTGGAAAGTGTGAGCTGCACTTGCCCACCTGTAGAGTCCAAATCCCACCATTACCACACAAACACCAGACTGAATCTTGGCTGCAAGTCTCATAGTAATGTTGACACTGTGAACTCTTGGTTTTTACACGGTTGTGTGCACTTACGGGGGCTTGGGTTTTGAACCGTCTCCGGTGCCAGTGAAAGGACGAGAGCTAGAGTTTCTCTCCCTTTATAGGAGTGCCAGGTTTCTGATTTTCTTTCTCAAGGGTGTGTGCTTCCTTTTCCATTTTTTTAAAATGTATTTGTGTGTGCGTCCGTCTGTGATTGGGAGAGCTTACAGCGGCACACCCTCTGTTATAGAGCGCGATCTTCATGTGATTTTTCTTTCCCTCTTTTCCAGTGCGACAGTATTGGTGGTCCCGGGGCAGATGCTTTCTGGGTCACGGGCCGGTTGGAGATTTGGAGGGATGCCTGTGTGTCCTTAAATGCAGCAAAAGAGGCCGTCGGGGTGAACGAACGTTGCCTAGAGCGCGTTATCCACGTTAAGGTAAGATGCAATCCTAAAATGACAGGTATTGCTGTTGGAAACTGCGATGTGTGTCTACCAGTGATTGTGCGAGTGTGGGAGAAATAAGTCAAGAGATTAGCTCTGTCCCAAAACCTAGGGAGCTACTTACATAAATGATTTCCAAGGTAGCATCCTAATTAAAATAATTTGAATGATTTACATGCGCATCAACACAACTTGTTACCCAGAATTGCACTATTGAAGCATGAAAGAGCTTGACGTTAGCACATTGCTAAGCTAACGACACATAAAAATGAAGATAAACAGTCCGTTTTAACTTAAGTTGAAGCGTTTTGATACTTTCCAGTACTGAATAAAGTATATTTTACTCATCCCGCCATCTTGGATTATTTTTTCCCAGATGGAATGAGCTTGTCAAAACTGGGATTGCCTTATTCTCAAAGGATACTTGCGATGCTGCCTTGATTTTTGGCAAACTTTAGGATGTGACCATGATTATGATGCCCTGTTTTGCTAGGCAGATCACTAGGTTCTGGAACTATTATGTGTTGGATAGAAAAGGCACAAATTGTGTGTATGCGTATGTTTGTGAGAGAAAGAGACAAACAGAAACTGAGAGCTGAAAGTACGTCAAAAGGAAGGTAACTCAATCTGGGCAGCTGTTAGCCATTCCGCTGCAGTGCCACGTCTCAGTGCATTGACGTAGAGAGAATACCTGCTCCGACTGTACGCTTTTGTGTGTGACAGCGGAAACGGTGGAAGTTTAACAGCAAGCCAGGCGTGACACGAAGGCGAATAAAACTACAAAATAGAGAGAGAAAATAAAATGTCAATGCGAGATGAAGCTGCAACACTGACGTATGTGCCAATGTGGCACGCCTCTTCTCCCATGTGCTCCTGGGCAAACAGCGGTGAATGTGTGTGCGGTTCGCTATGTAGACAAATCATGCCCCTGAGAAGACTGGAGAAAACATGTTTTGCGATGTTGAGTTGAGTAACTTTGGAGGAACTCGAAGTAATTGGCTTGTCCTGCTTGAGCTGTGAGAAAATGACAAGATTTGATTACATCACTGCTTTAGTGGCCAATGGTGGGGCAGAGCAAACACAAACACAAGAGTGTGCGTGTGGTTTTTATGTGCATTTCTGGTATGGCATGCCTCTGGGCTTTGGCTTTGTATCTCAGGTAATCCTCCTGAAAAAGCTGGATTACAGTGTGCATGTAAAGAAGAAATGCAATAACAATGCATCTGAACTTCCTATTGTTTGATTTTTGCGGAACTATTTTTTTCTTATCTAACTAACTATATATATATATATATATATATATATATATATATATATATATATATATATATATATATATATATATATATATATATATATATAATTTTTTTTTTTTGTTAAATATTTTTTTTATTGTGTTTTGTTGTGTTTTATATTTTATGTTTTGTTTTATTTGTGTTATTTATGTTTGATTAATCTTATTTTAGGGCTGTCAAATGATTATTCATGAATAATCACATCCAAAATAAAAGTTCATATTTACATGCTATATCTGCATGTACTGTGTGTGTATATATATATATATATATATATATATTTTTTTTTTTACATATACACGTGTGTGTGTGTGTGTGTGTGTGTGTGTGTGTGTGTGAATTTGATATACACATAATAAATATACACAGTACACACACAGTATACTTTTATTTTGGATGCGATTAATCGCGATTAATCATTTGACAGCCCTATTTTATTTGTATCTTTTGTTTCAGTTATGTATTTTTATATGTTGTGTTTTTTTTGTTTTGTTTTTTATTTTAGTGCTGTCAAATGATTAATCGCAATTAACCACCAAAATATATTTAAGAAAAATGTTATGTTTATATACTAAAAATATTCATATATAATATCAGTTATATGGATATAAATATATACATGTAAATATTTTCAAAATACATACATGCATGTGTGTGTATTTATATATACATAATAAAAATACCCAGCACACACATATATTATGTAAACAAAAACTTTATTTTGGATGCGATTAATCACGATTAATCGTTTGACAGCACTAATTTGTGTTTTGTTTTGATCAGGCACACCTAGTATTTTGTCCACAACTAAAGCGAAAATAATTTGCAATGTGACAATCATTGACAGCCAATGAGAAAATTTGATATTTAACACACTGTTGTGTGGAGAAAGACTTTGGACCAATGAGATTTTAGTATGGGCGGGGCTACTCAGCTGTGTATTTCTTTTTGAAACTGATTGACTGATTGATTTGGAACTAATTGATTGATCTGAGCTTATGTACTTCATTGTCTGAGTGAACATTGCCAAGATTATCCACAAATGATGCTTTTTTTCACTCAAAAACTGAACTAAATAAGGCTTACAACCAATCAGTTCCAAAAAGAAAAACAAAATCTGTGCTAACTGAAAGGAAACAAGGTAAAATTATCACATAATGAGAGATTTACAACCTTTTTCTGAAACGCCAGTCATTTTTTAAAGGGAGCACCAAATTAGGGAAAGATTTTTAGCACAGCACAAAGGTTAAGTGCATTGTTCTGTGGAGGTCAGTAGGTAGCTGGGTCAAATATGGGCTTGGTTTGTTTGTTAATGGCCCTATAAAACCATGACATCATCTCAGAGCTAGAAATACAATCACAATTCAATCTTGTACAAAAAGGAGTACCAAATTTGGCCAGTGTTTGTTATAGATTTACTCATATTTCATGTGTCATTGGTTAAGGTTCACAATAAAGGTTGTCCTCTCAAAACATAACATTAAAGAAGAGTTAATTTAGAATGCACATTACGTGCCAGTGGACAATGAAGTACACTGCAGTCCGCGGCTGGCGTGATGCCCGGGCTTTCTTATGAAAGCTAGATTAATGCTTCCGCCTTGACACACAGATACTCTCCCTCTTCAGCCTCAGACCATCAGGATTGTATTGAATGAATTAAATGTTTTTTTCATCTTTTATCTAGAGCACAACCCATCAATATCCTGCATTCAGACGCATACCGTTCACAATCATTAAACAACCTCTTATTATTCATTTAGCGCTGGGAGAGATTGAAAAACTGACCTGTTTTGTGGTGTTATTGATTGATGCCAGATCTGTGAAGTCATTGAAGCAAGACGTCATTGTGGGATTGGTGCTGAAAGAAATCGTTTAGAGAGTGGAGACAGAGGTCGAGGCCCATTTAAAAAACACAGAGGAGTGATCAGTCTAATGGTTAAAAGACAGGTTACAATTATCCAGAAGGAAGTAACAGCGTAGGCGGTCGTTCAGTTTTATATCGCACGTGTCTGATACTGTGTATCCTTGGCAGATTTCGTTTTCATCCTTGCATGGGATGTTATCAGGCGGCCGTAATGTAACATGAGGTAGGTGGTAACCTAATTCACTAAAATACCCAGCGGCATAATCATGTCAGAGCTGTTTTAAGGTTTCAAGCACTCAGCGATGAGAGTTTACTGATGAGGTGTATTCAGTTGAGGATTCAGTTCTTAGTATTAATTAGATACACCACATAGGAAGTTCATTTGCAACTTGAATGCACTGAATTGCAATTTTAACAGGTAATATATTCTGGGAAAGGAAATGTCCTTCCTCCCTGGCTGGTTCACACAAGTTAATTTATTAAATATAAAGAAAAAATATAAAATGAAATCCAAATTTCTATAGTTGGAATGTAATCAGTTTGCCCATCTATCTATTTATCCGCCAATTACAGTATCCATCTATCTGTCCATCCATCTTTCTACAGTATCTATCTTCCATCCATATATCTGTCTATCTATAGTATCCATCCATCCATCCATCTATCATCAGTGTTGCCAAGTCCATGGTTTTGCAGCGGAATTGGGCTACTTTAACACTGTTGCTGTGGGTTGTTTTTCACGTCTGCAGGTATAAGCAACTCCAATAACGTTATTTATCCTCTGAAACATGAATTTTACCAGGGGAACCGTGCAAAAAAAATTTGTATTTTACCCCATTGAATGCGATTGGGCTAGTTGAGTACCAATCGGGTGGGTTTTTTGGTGAAAACTTGGCAACCCTGTCTATCATCCATCTATTTATCCACCCGTCTATCCATCGTTTTAATATCCATTAGAGCTGTCACTAACGATTATTCTGGTATTTGAATAATCGGTCGATTATTTTGGAGATTAATCGAGAAATCGGATCATTTTAATAAACTTAATTGAATAATAGACTTAAAAACGACTTAAAATACATATAGAATAGCAATGAGGGAATAATAATTGGTTTAAATAAAGTATCAAAAGCAAGCAATCATTTGGTTTTATTCAACAAAACAGTTAAAATACATAAAGTAATAAAACAATATAATCGACTTATGCACATTATGTGTTAAATATCAAATGCCTGCAGATTCCTGTTTAATATTGACTAAACATTTCATTTAAATGTCCAATTAATCTTTGATATTAGGCCACTTTATGAAATGATACAGCTACTCATATAGTCATTTCTTGAATAAGACATAAAAACGTGCAGACTCAGCGCATACATTTATTAAACTGAATCGCAGCCTTTGTTAATTCATTATGCTTTATGATGATTTTTAAATGGTTTTAATATTTCTTGCAGCCTTAGAAAATGGTGTAATAATGCTTTTCATGTATTCTCATCCATGGAATGCGCTACTACTTTTGTCGGTTAATTGACATACTCAAATTTATAATTGAGTACTTAAATTTAATTGAGGAATCATGACAGGCCTAATATCCATCCATCCATATATCAATCCATCATCAACATATCCATCCATCCTCCAACTTAAAGTTTTTTCAAAACTTATTACGCCATCAATATTAAAAGTTTAACTTTTGTAGTTAAAAATGAGTTGAATTTAAAACCAGTTTTTACATTCAAATTGCAATTCTGCACCCAATTTGTTTTCTTAATTCATATCCGTCTATCCATCATTCTACAGTATTCATATATCTATCCATATATATGACATGTGTTTCATTAATTGAAATCTGACCCCACTTTAAAGGCCAAGGATAGTTTTAATGCAAAGAAAACTTGTTTCATCACTCATTTCACTTTTGGTCCACTTGGATTCTGAGTTTTCATTTAAAATGGATTCTAGTGTAAAAACATTAATTATTAATGCCATTAAATACATAAGCAGACATCGATTTGTTTGGGTTTTCACCCACACACAATAATTAGGCCGTATGAGTATTCATCTCACCTCACACAATGCAACTCCCAGTAGAGGGTTTCTGTTGTGTGCGCCGAACTGTAACGTCACCAGGGCCCCACACTGGGTTTCTGGGAACAAGAGTCACGTTTACTGTAATATGTTTTTTTTTTCCTCCAGCACTTCAGTTTTGGGAAGCAGACTTGGCCCTGGGCCCTCTGTAAAGAGATCTCTGCTTTATGACTCGCTCCTGTGGTTAGCTGGAAGGCTGACCCCGTGCCGCTGACAAGCCATCAAAGCAAATACTGTGTGAACAACATGCAGGCAATTGCGGCAGAGTTATTTTTTTCCCTTGATGTTAATCGCCGCAGAGATGGACCCTCTGACAGATGATCTGATTTAAGGCCTGCTTGCGGCGTGAGTCAGAGGAAGTACGCTTCAGCGCAAGTGCAGTGAAATAAAGAACAAATGTACACTGTAAAATCAGAGGGAGAGGGGGGTAACAGACATCCCTAAGGATAGCGGGGGGAGCGCTGAGTTACGCGAGCCGTAGCCGACGGCTAGACGTGAGTCAGTTAAGACTCATGGTACTTATTCAATTATGCATACAGTACAGTAATATCAAAACCTATGAGACTTCCAAGAAGCTATTCCCTCACAGACAGGAATGTGTCATTTCTCGGAAAACGGTGTTAGGTTAAATTTAAACGTGATGATCATAACACACAGTGTTAAGTTTGTGGTTATTCACAGCTCCTCAAATCCTAGGGTGTGGTGGTTAAAACTCAGGATTGGTAATTTGAAGGTTGCTGGTTCAATCCCACAAGGAATCAGATATCACCGTTGTGACCCTTAGTAGGGTATGATTAATTTACCCTAAAATAAAAATTCTGTAATGAATTACTCACCCTCATGTCATTAGAAACTTTCTTCTATTATGCTGCTCCTATGGAGAATGCTGTTAAGTTCCATAATTGACAAAAAAAAGCAACTCAAAAGCACCAAATAATTAGTTCATATGTTTTGTCATACTATTACAGAACCCCCAAGGGGACATCGATGAAAAATTATATAATGTTTTTGTGTTTATATTTTGTACTTAAAAAGTTTGAGTTGCAAAAGTGTTGCAAGTGAGGTTTCTTAGGGGAACACAAAATGTTTGCATTTTGCACTATATATTCATACTTTTGAAATCTAATGATATGTAGACAAAATCAGAAAAATGTACACATCTTCATTCTGTTCAAAAGTTTTCACCCTGGCTCTTAAGGCATCACTTTTTTTCTTCTGGAGCATCATTGAGCGTTTGAACCTTTTGTAATAGTCGCATATGAGCCCCTCAGTTTTCCTCAAAGAAAAGATGGTGTGAAAAGATGGATCTCAAAACCGTACAGTCATTGTTGAAAAATGCTGAAAAAACACAGAATTTGTGGGACCTGAAGGATTTTTCTGAAGAACAGCAGGCAGTTTAACTGTTCAGGACAAACAAGGGACTCATGAACAACTATCACTAAACAGAAAAACACAGCTGTGAATCATTCAGGTAACAACACAGTATTAAAATCAGGCGTATGTAAACTTTTGAATAGGGTAATTTTTATAAATTCAACTATTATTTACTCCTGTGGACTATATGTAAACGTCTTTTATGTGAAATATCTTATTCAGGTCAGTACTAAATAAAAAATAAATGCATTTTGTCTGATCTCTCTTATTTGGTAAAATAATTGACATTTTGCAGATTCTGCAAGGTGTATGTAAACTTTTGATTCAACTGTACAACTGTACTATTGGTACAATATGTGTCACGACTAAACATGCATAATCGTTTTTAAAAGCAGAAATTTTCATATCCGTGAAAATCCATACTACAACCTGAAAACTGCGTTTTCAAATTTATCCACTTTAAAAAGCGTTTTCAAAAAGATCAGAACGCAGTCGCGATGTAGACAGAAGACCAAAACGGAGAGAAAAATATGCGTTTTCAGACAAAAATGTATTAGTTTGGATGAGGCCTAAAATATACGCAAATACAAATATACTTGCTGGTTTTCACAGTATAGAACAGAGCAGTGTGAATTGTTCTTAGCTTCCCTATTTGTGTTGAAGAAAGTCAGTAATACAGGTTTAGAACAAGGTGAGTAAATGACAGTTTTCATTGTTGGGTTAATCCCAGGTTTCTTCACAGAGAAATAATTTCAGATACAACTGTTTGGTAAACGTTGCATCAGAGTGAGCGTGCTCTGTGTGTAAGCAGGTAATGGCGATTTAGAGGTTATCAGAGAGCGGACATGTGTAATATGCAGCACACTGCGGTGAGGAAATGTAAAATTACTGATTTGCGCAGTGGTGTTTCTGTTGGCAAGGCCACTTCCAGACGAGCGCAGGCCGAGTTTCCCAGGAGCGCTTTTCAGAACAGCTCATTTAGTTCAGGACGTCCTGGGAATTTGTATTCGCGGGTCACTATAATTTTCTTGCTCCTTCGACAAAATCCACCTGGAAGAATCACGGATTTGTCAGGTTTTGCTATATACATGAGTTCAACTGAAGTGTTATACCAAAAATAAACAAGCAGAGTATAGCAAGCTATAATAAATGGGCTCTTTGTGTTTAGTGTGACTCAGGTTAGCATCACTTCCTCTCACGTCAGATCCAGTCTACGTGTTTGTGTGCCAAAAAGCAACAGAGACGAGCAGGTAGACCTACTTGTCCTTTCAAGTGTGGTTCCTGGAAACCCACTTATCCTCATTCTCCCTGCTTTATTTTTCTCTTTCCGCCGTGTTTTTCTAGGGTATTTACTCGGGCTCTAAATTTGGCCCACTCTTTTGATAAGGTTGTTAAGGTTGTTTATCTGTTTTTGCCCAGAAAGGAACATTCTCCTGTGGCTATGTCACACTGCGCGTGCACAAGTGGGCCAGAGTTCAGCCTCTTCCTGTAAATAGATCAAAAGGACCAGCCAGATGTCTGAAATTCCCCACGAATGTCCAAGAATTCCGGAGAACTCGCGCACTGAGAGCATGCTTTGGGCTGATGCGCTGCCAAAACGGCTGTGGATAATGCCAGGAGACTAAGAGGGAAAAACATATTTTGGTTAATATGAAATCAGTGTGTCGTGTTATGTGTAGCTGTGTGTGGGCGCATACTTGCTTATGTATTTATAAATAAATTAAAATAGTTTTTGCTTACATTGAAGCACAAGATCTACATTTTCACTCTGCTAATATATTTGAAATAAATCTATTGCATTTTTAATTTGTTGTGTGCTGCAGTATTGTTGCGTCGTGTGGATTTATTAAAACTTGCACAGAAGTACCACTTTTCAGCCTTGATTTATTAATAGGTAGCAGTCTCCTTCAGAACGGCTTCTCATTAAAGAAAGGAAGAGAGCGAGAGAATGAGTGTGTGACCTGCTGCCTTTATAGCCATTACTCTCCGTGCCCCATGAATGAACTCAGGAGAGCATGCTAAGCCATATTAACACCATGCTGAACTCTATTGACTGATCTGCATTAACTTTGCACTCTTATACACACAGCAGTGTTAAAACCATCTATCCTCACAGCACTGTCTCATGCCGTTCTTTTCATCTCAGAGTCTTTACAGAGTGAATCCGGCTGCACTCGTGTGTGTGTTTCTCTGCAGGGTATCAGATGGGCAACTGTGGTGTGCATTCAGGCCACACAGAGGATATTTAGGCTACATTTTTCATGTTCAGACAACAATGGTGTCGAAATCTCCTTTTACACTGATCAACGAATACAACTTAAAGGGATAGTTCATCCAAAAAAGTTTTAGGTGTATATGACTTTATTATTTCAAATGAATACAATTGGAGTTGTATTAAAAAAATGTCCTGGCTCTTCCAAGCTTTATAATGGTAGTGAGTGGCTGTTAAGATTTTGAAATGCAATAAAGTGCATCGATCCATCATAAAAGTACTCCACACGGCTGTACTAGCAAACTGATTAGGGCTGCCCCCTAATAGTCAACTAACCGTTAGTCAACGGGAAGAGGCTTGGTCGACTAAAATTTTATTAGTCACTTAGTCACAGAAAAAAAAACATCCTCAGGAAGTGGCAAAGTCACGCACTCTGTGACGGACAGATCGTTAATGGCTGGTCTATGTGGTAATATAGTACATTAGGCAGGACATCCAAAAGCTCACCTAACATTCATCCACCTCAAATATGGCTTTTCATGTGAAATATATAAGTAGTAGCAACTTTACATGGCCGCTCAATCTAACGTTAGCCTAGAAAAATGCGCTATTGAAGTGTATTGAAGCTGAACAGTAGCACGCTCACTGCATGACAGATGGAGGCGTCGATGTGGTCTCTTACTCTTAAAATACTCTGTTATTTTTGGTCATACAGATAAAAGTAGTACATTCTACGAATCTAAGACTCTACGTTTATTTGTGTGCACTCAGAATAACAACAAAACGTTGTGCTTTTGTAAAATAATGAAAGTAAACAGAATGCGCTTTCTCCCGTCTCGGTCTCTGTGAACTTCAGTGCAAAACTTCAAAACTCTCTGTATACTTGTCTTACAGACATGAAAAGTATAGGTTATCTATAGAGAGTGAGATGTCTACTTTTAAATGGACCAATTCAAACAGAAAACAGATACTCTCACGTAGAGATGACGAGTCAGTGTCGTCGACTTCATCTTTTAAGCCGAAAACAAAGAAAGCACTAGTTTACTACTCCACTAGTTTTAAAACGTTAATGCCGTCTCCTTGCTGTTTTTCCCTAAAAAATTCATAATTATATCAGCCGATGCGCTGTGGCAAGCTTTTTTTTTTGCGTACGCTTGAGCGCTTATTAGGCTATGTAGGCAATTAAAGACTCATTATTATGATTTATACGGTTTATTTAACATGCAACTAATAGTCAACTAATGCTTAAAATGAACGACTACTAGTCGAACAGAAAATTCGATGCGTTTGTGTAAGAAAAATATATATTTTTAAAGCTTTATAAACCAAAATCTCTAGCCAGTCTCTTGCGAATACATGTACGACAGTTAGCGGAAGCTAGAGATTACAGTTTATAAAGTTTTAAATATGGATATTTTTCTTACACAAACACATCGATTAGCTTCAGAAGGCTTTTATTAACACCTCAGAGCTGTGTGGAGAAGTTTTTATAATGGATGGACGCTCTTTATTGGACTTCAAAATTTCAACACCCATTCACTGCCATTATAAAGCTTGAAAGAGCCAGGACATTTTTAAATATAACTCAGATTGTATTCATCTGAAAGAAGGAGGTCATACACAGATGGCTTGAATCATGGGGTAATTTAAATTTTTGGGTGAGCTATCGCTTTAAAATGCTGTGTAATGCATTACAGGACAGTAGTTTGTCATGCGTCATAACTGCTTGTGTACATGCATCATAGTTTGACAGGATTAAAATAAAACACCTGCCTCTCATGATTCACATCATCCTATGACTCATCAGTTGAAACATCCATACATCCCTTAATAATCTCTCTCGCTCTCTCATAACCCCACATCGTGACCAGCACAGACTCATTTTAAACGGGCCAAGCTACTTGCCCCATGACAACGCGGTCTGGGAAAAGTTTGTGATAATGAGGACGGATTATATGAGTATCGAATTGTGTCGCAGCAGCAGAGTGTTTGCCGAAGCACTTATTTATGCTGGGAAAGAGAGTGTGTGTGGGACTAATCGAGGTGTAAATGTGATGAGTCACTATCCCCGTAGGGCAGAATGCACTGTTGGGTTTTAAACGTTTGATAGAGAAATAACTACACCGTGGCCGTATGCGTGTGCGTATGCTGTATACATGTATAAATGAAAAATGGGCTTTGTACTGCAGTGGGCAGATTTTTAGTAATGCTCTATGACCTGCTTTGACGCACAATCTGAAGTGCTTGCTCCCCCCCCCCCCATCAGCTTTAGTTCTCAAACCGCAGTCTGTTTTATGGACAATATATGGTTATGTCAGACAACCTAAAAAATTTTCTTCAACTCTGTTTCTTAAGTCATTATGTAATAATTTGCATGAACAAAAGTAATTTTTAAAGCCAGCAACCCATTATCGGATAAATTTGTCAGTGAAATAAGAAGAAAATGTTGGGCGGCACTTTATTTTATTCATCAGGAATTAATTGCATTGGGAAAAGATGTTAGATATAAAAATAAGAGCAACTGTTGACCTGTACTAAAAGTTATTACTCAAGCTATTAAAGTTATTTTGATTAAAGATCTTTAAAAATGTGACCCTGGACCACGAAATCAGTCATAAATAGCACAGGTAGCAATAGCCAAAATACACTGTATGGGTCAAAATTATCTTTTTTTTTTTAATGAAAAAGTTATGATGATATTAAATAAAGATCATGTTCCATGAAGATATTTTGTAAATTTCCTACTGTAAATGTGTCAGAACTTACTTTTTTATTAGTAATGTGCATTTCTAAAAACTTTTTAAAGTTTTTTCTAACAACAATTTTAAAGGCGATTTTCTCAGTATTTTTATTTTTTTTTTTTTTTTTTTTTTTTTGCACCCTCAGATTCCAGATTTTTAAATATTGTCCTATGGAAAGCTTATTTATTAAGCTTTTAGATGATGTATGAATCTCATTTTCTAAAAATTGACCCTTATGACTAGTTTTGTGGTCCAGGGTCACAAATAATATGTACTCATAAATTGTGCACAATAAGACCAAGAATTGCACTGCATTACATAAAATTAAAACTACAGAGCTTTGATCATAAAAGCATTTAAATATCATATTACTGAGACAGGATTGGGAGATATAGAGTGATAACTGATATTTTTATGCATTTACGCGAGTAGTCTGACATATGTTAGTGTTTAAAGAGATGACAATTCTGTCATTAATTAATTACCCTCATGTCGTTCCAAACCCATAAGACCTTTGTTCATCTTCAGGTAGTAAGAACATCGTTAAAATAGCCCATGTGACATCAGTGGTTCAACCGTAATGTTATGAAGGGTGAACTAGCCCTTTAAATGTCAGATCAAGTTAAAATATCTCCTTAAGCTGCACATTTTCACTTCTCACAGACTAATCACTATAAAGAAGCATCACACCGCCTCTCTAACAGATCCAACAGTGAGAAACACTCACGTGGCTGGACAGACTAATCACTTGTGGGCCACGTCATTAAAGAGCTCGCTCCAGCCAAGCCACCAAAGCGGATAGGTGTTTCTGTTCGCCCACCCACATTCGCAGAGACGAAAACATTTAGCTGTCCTTTTTGGCGGCAGAGCTCGGCTAGTAAAAAATAAATCGATAACATGTTGGGCGAACAAGCGAGATGGAGAGCGTGCTCAGAGCAGGTTGTTACATAAATAGGAGCTCTTGCCATTCTCTTTTAGAAAATCAGGCCGAGGAGGCAACGGGACGGGAGGGGGTGATGTCATCACTGGTAGCGACGGGCAATCATGCGGTCCATTCATTTTTGTGGGTTTTTGTATGTGTGTGCGCGCAACAGCGAGTTTTCTGTCTTCTGCCTGCCACTTCCTGGGATTGAATAGAGCAGGAAGTAGAGTGACAGGGCGCAAAGAACAACGCCTCCATGGTGGGCTTTTCACACACACCAGAGAGCAGGACTCACATGTGTGTTTGTGTATTCACTGAATTGGCAGGAGTCCCTGCAGCTCTGCCCTGTTTTTGCTGGCTGAATGAGATATACTGATACACTGCCCTCTTTTGTTTGCTTTCAGAACTGCAGAGAAATGTTCGACGCCTGGTTTTCTAATTGGAAATGGTAAGTTGCAATATCAGCGATTACAATCAACATAACTGATAGGGTTTATGACCAGAATTGGGAGGTCTGTTATTTAGACCAGAAGTATTCAAATATATTTACTCCTAAATATGATACATATAATTTTTTTGAAAGGTTTCTACAAAGAGCATTTTGTACTGCATGAAAGAAAAAAAGTAATGCTATATTTTGAAGTCATCATATTACTGTCAAAATAATGTTTTATATAATAAATTACAAAACTTTACTGAAACAGATTTAGTAATACTATATTGTAGCGAATTAGCTCAAAGGAGAAATGTATATAAATAATTACAATTAATTATGATTAATTACAATTATTTATATCAGCTGGCAGTAGTAACTCTAGCAGAATTCAATTTCCATCAACTAATCTGGGGCGCGTTTCCCAAAACCAACTATGGTCGCAAGTTCCGTCGTTACTAATAGAGTTCAATGGACTTAAACCACCGTAGTTAGCTAACGATGCTTTTGGGAAACACACCCCTGTTCGTCCAGCGAACGTTCAGTATAATTTCATATCAACTCTAAGAAATTATATTTTCTTGGCCACAGAAAATAACTTTCTTAAAGTACTATTGCATTAGAGCATGTAGCTAGAAGGGCAAGTGAGAAGCCCTTAGAGAGACAAGAAAATGAAGCTATGAAAAGAGTCAATTAACCACCTGAGTAAAACCATGAGTTCCGTCTACAGCTTGTACTAAACCTCCGTTTGTTTAGTTAAATGTATGATACTTACATTGCCTTGGTCGTTGAACAAGTTTTCGAATGCCGTCTCGGGTGAAAGTCTTGATAGTTTGAAGGTGGTTTTGGAATCGCGATCACGTTCTTCTGGGTCTGAAGAGTGATGAATTCCAAAGATGTTTTGACTCGATGGTGACTGGGAGTTTCTTCCCGAAAAAGTGAAGAAGAACCAAGAGCTGAGAGAGAGGGACCCAGCTGAAATCCTGTGATCTTTGGGGAATGGAAAGACATGGCCGCAAGGTCTATCTTAGGGAAATCCCGAAGAGTTCTAGCGCATCTTCTTAGATTCTAAAAGAAACACTGACTGACTGCGGCGAGTCACTCATGTGAGACGAATAAAAAGAAAACGCACAAAACTTTGTGTTTGAGAGCCACAGCTCTATATATTGGGCCTGCCGGGCACGCCCTGTGCCGGCTCAGGCTCCCCGTGAGTTCTTCCATACGGGAAGTGATCGGAAGATTTTGCAGAAGAGAGTGGGTGAAGAAGAGAGAGGCGATCACTTTCTTGATGTCTACGCCTCCAGGAGGTGAAAGAGCCAATGGTGACTTTCACTTTTGGAGGGAAAGTTTATGACTCTTTGTCTGCGAGCATGGTATTTCGCATATGTAATTCTGTTGGGTGTTGATGCAAAAACTACCAAAAACCATATAACTGGCTCGTTGGTTTTAAAAATTATTTGTTAAATTTAACAAATAACTGTATGTCTGACTGGTCCAGATGCTACAAATGCTCAAATTTACACAGACCCCTCCCTTGTTTTACACACACTCATGCACATTTTTATTAATATTAAGTTCAGAATATATATATATATATATATATATATATATATATATATATATACACATATCTTTCGTCAAATTTACACAGAGCCCTCCCTTGTTTTACACACACACATGCACATTTTTATTAATATTAAGTTCAGATGCAAAACCAGCTAAAAGCCATCTCGGTCAAAAATGAGATAATGATACTGTGAATGTGAATACTGTGAGTGAATGCTCTCGACATATTATACGTCCATCAAATACTTTTTCTTCAAACTTTTCAAACTTGCTAAAATTCCAGCCTTTATATATATATATATATATATATATATATATATATATATATATATATATAACAAATTATTTTTTATTTAACATTTGTTTTTTTTTCTTTTTTACACTTTTTATCTATCTATCTATCTATCTATCTATCTATCTATCTATCTATCTATCTATCTATCTATCTATCTTCAAATTATTATTTTATTTTTATATTTTTTTTATTACCAATTTTTTTAATTTAACATTTATGTATTTTTTTTCTTTTTCTTTTCTAAATAATCAGTCAATAGTATTTTTTAATCTATCCATCCATCCAACTATTTTCTCAATGATTATGATTTATTAGCTAAGCCTACCACATTTTACCATGTTTACCATGTACCATATCCATTCCCCAGGATTCTGCAGATTTTCCCTTAAATCAGCAAAAAAGTGTGGAAAATTTTAAGGCTGTGTAAGCACTTTCTTCGCCTCTAGTGGCAGTAAATGAAATTGCAGAGGTAATCGTTGTTTCCAGATAAACTTCTGAACTGCTTCCTCCATCAGCCATTGTTTGAAAGACAGTCCTTTTCTAAACTCATGCCACTAGTTGTGGTTTACGTGGAGCCATCTCAAAGTTTTCTAACTGGCTAACCTCAGTGGACCACACTCACATTGTTATTTGCCATTTACAGAGCCTAGTGCTGCTAGAGAGACAGGTGTGATTTCTCAGGACGGCCATTTCAGTAATATCTAGCTGTAAAAAAAAAAAAATCTGAATTGCTTACAGGACCTTTAACAAGCTTTGCCGGTTGCTAGTGTTGTGCTATTTTGAATAGTGTATGTTATACGAGATGATATTTTCTGCCCAATTAAACTGACAAATCAGAACGCCAAAGCTAGCGCCGGTTAACAGAAGACGGTTAACTGTCACAACGTGTGAAAATCAAGACTGCGTTTCTCTCCTCTTATCCATGCTGAGTGACTTTAAATCAGGCACCTCCTGTGGATTCCAGGGTGCGAGAAACCGATAATAAGGTGTGTAATAATACACGGTATGCCAAATATGTGTGGGCTTCTTAGCATTCAGAGCTAGACCTTGTACAAGCCGGTAGAAGAAAATAAGAATGACAGTAGTGTACAGCATATTGCTACAGGCCGTCTTGATTATTCTTAGTGAGAAATAGAAGGAAATAACAGACATGCCTCCAGCACAATCAGTCAAAAACATATTTCTTAGACTAAATATAACTGCAAACCCTAAGGTTTTAAAAGGACAGTTCATCTAAAATGAATAATCCGTCATCGTATTCTCATCCTCATGTTGTTTCAAGGCTTGAAACTCTGTGAAGGAGAAAGATGATGTTTTTAAAAATGTTTCCGCCTGTACAGTCAATTAGGCTCCAGTGGGGTTGTTCTGGTTTCACTGTACTGACAAAAATGTATTTTGTGTTCCACAAGTCATGCAGGTTTGGAGCAACATAATGGCGAGTAATTTTAATTGTAGGTGAACTGTCTCTTTAAGTATCTCATCAGGCGCCTTCTTGATCGACTCTGATACTTTAAAACTTTGTTAATTCAGTAACACTTTACAATAAGGTGTTGTTTGTTAACATTAGTTAATGTTTTAACTAAAATGAGCGAACAATGAACAATACATTTATTACACTATTTATTAATCTTTGTTAATGTTAATGAAAATACAGTTGTTCATTGTTAGTTCATGTTAATTCACAGTGCATTAACTAATGTTAAACAAATTTTGATATTGCATTAATAATGCATTATGCAGAAGTTAACAATAAGATTAATAAATGCTAAAAAAAAAGTATTGTTCATTCTTAGTTCATGTGAACTAAAGGAGTTAACCTATGTTAACTAATTAACGTTATTGTAAAGTGTTACGGTTAATTCAAATAAAGCTGAATTAAAAATAGATCTATATGATATATAAAATATTAGATGAAAAACGTGAACGTAAAACCAAATTAGAAACGTTTCCTTTAGCAACTAACTGGAATAAAGTTGAAATTCTAAAGCTGAAGTACCAAAACTGACATAAATGAAAGCTAAATAAAATCAGACAGCGAATAGTAATGACAAAAGCACATAAAATAATTACCAAAACAAAAACTACAGTAAACTGAAAATATAAAAATAAAAGCTAAATAGTCAAGATATTAATAAATAACTATAGTATATAAATAACTAAATTTAACTAAACTAACAAAAACTCTTCAAAATAGTATTTCAAAATAAATCTAATATAAATATTTTAACAACTATCTCCAAAATATTTACGTTGAAGTACTAAAATCACTAAACTGACAAAAGTACTAAAATCACTAAAGCACAAAATTACAGAAGTTTTAACTAAAATTAAAGTGGAAACTACTGAAAATGTTCAACAAAGTGAAAACTGAAAATTAAAAAAAAAAAGCTAAATACTGAAAATATAATAAACAACTATAGTCTATAAATAACTAAATTTAACTAAACTAAAAACTATTCAAAATTTAGTTCAATTTTTGGTAACTAAAATGAATCTGAAATAATAATAATTTAAATATTTTAACAACTAACTGCAAAATGTTTAAGGTGAAGTACTAAAAATCACCAAAACTGTAAAAAGAAAGCTGTAAAGAAATATACTAAAGTGACAAAAGCACTAAATTACTGAATATTTTAGACTAAAGTGAAAGCTGAAAATATACAAATAGTAACACTTTACAGTAAAGTTCCATTTGTTAACATTAGTTAACTACATTAACAATGAAAAATTATAAAGCATTTATTAATCTCAGTTCATATCAACTGCAATATTTACTAATACATTTTAAAAATACAAAGTTGTATCCGTTATTATTATTTAATGGACCTTAACTAACATGAACTAACACTGAACAGTACTGTAAATACTGTAAAAAATGTATTTCTCATTGTTAAGTTAATATCAGTCAAATCATTCATTAACACTAGGAAATGAACCTTATTGTAAAGTGTTACCAAATAAACTCATTCAAAATAGTAATACTATCATAGTATATAAATAATAACACTTCCTCATACAGAACGAGACAGTCATTTAATGGATGGCAGGGTGACTAGCAATGACATCGCCACTGTGATCAGCCAAGGCTGAGAGAGGTATAAAAAGAGGAGCAGCCGTGGAAGGTGTGGTACGTTTTCACACTTATCACAGCAAAGACAGCATGCCAGGACTGAACGCATTCATTTCCGAGTGGGCCTGAGATTGCGTCAATGCTGTGTTGTTGGCAAGTATGTGAGCTAACTTCAAGGACCTCCATTGGCCCGGCCGCAGGTGAGCGTCCAATCCTGTGCGTGTTTGACGACTACTTTGAATGATGACATTGTTTAGAGATCTTCCAGTGACTCATAATTTCCATCTCCCAGCAGCTCTCCTTTGAAAAAGGGCTGACGTCATCCTCCCACGGACAAGAAAACCAATGCAGGGATTCTTTCTAGCCAATCAAGGGCCTATTTATACACAAACGCACCATACATCAAACCACATTGTGTGTTGTTCAATAAGATGCGGTCACAGTCATATCCAACTGATCAACAACTACTGCCTTACAAAGCCTGGTATCAATAGAGGAAAATGGACGTCACTATTCAAAACCGCAACGCCATGGTGATCATGACCGTGACATTTGTTTTGACAGAGTCACTTCCTGTTAAAGCATGCCCACTGCTGTTTCAACCTTTTGCCTTTCCTGTTATGTTAATCATCACACAGGGACTTCTGATTGGGATCGTTCGCACTCCTGGACGCTTCCTCCGGATGCTGGTTTCACATGGTGGTTTAGATGTGTTCTACCAGTGTCTAGCACCATTTGAAATCAGTGTTCTTGGGGAGGGAATTGCCGTCGGATCGCGTTTTGCACCGATGGAGAATCCTAAGTCGAAGAATAACAAAAAAGGACAAGGATCTGTTAGTGGGTGGAGTGGCTTTTCAAGAGAAGTGAGGGAAGTGCTTCTATTGAATCACAGGAGAACCAGACAGCGCTCATGTTTTGCCTCAAGCGCATGATGAACTGACTCAGTTGTACTGGAAGTCAAATGAATTCTGTGTGAACAAGCCAGCCTAGTCCCACACGGGAAAATACTGCTGTTTTACTGTAGTAAAACAAAAAAAAAAAAAAAAAAAAAAGATCAAGTCACTGTAAAAAATTTCCACCCACTAAAACTTCAAAACTTTGTTTAGGTGACTTAAATTTGTAAGTATAATCAAATTGGCTGTATAAGTTATTTCAACTTTTAAATTGAAGTTAAAATCTTAAAATTTATGTATAACAGTAAACATTACAGTATTTATTCATCTTTGTTAATGTTAGTTAATGAAAATACAGCTGTTCATTGTTTGTTCACAGTGCATTAACTATTAACAAGCATTTTCAACTTTCAGTTTCAGTAATGCATTAGTAAATGTTGACATTAATATTTACTAAAATTAGTAAATGCTGACGAAGTATTGTTCATTCTTAGTTCATGTTAACTAAAGTAGTTAACTAATGTTACCTAATGAACTTTATTGTAAAGTGTTAACAAAAAAAGAATTTAGAATTTAACTTTAAGTTATACAAGATTTAACTTAATTTAATACAAGAAAAATGAGTTATACTCATACTTCCTTGTTTAAAGTAACTGAACTCAAGTTGAAGTAGGCGGAAATTTTATACGCTGACGTGTTTATCTACTTAAACATCAGTGTTAAATCTTGTTTCTGTGAAGATGTTATCATATGTTTGCATGATGCTATGCATGTAAATGATGCAGAATATGGAAGTAGGAACAACAAAACAACAACAAAAGGAAAATGATGCAATATCTTGCATTACAAGTGTATGAATTCATAAATCAAAAAGATGCAATGCTATTTTAGTATTACAATTACAGTGTTTATTATTTTTGAATTAGCTTTTTTTTTTCTTTTTGTATTTTAGCTTTTTAATATTTTTTTTAGCTTTCTTTTTTTCAGTTTTAGTAATTTAATTTCAAGTAACAACAATTTAATTTTTTTGTATTTTTTTTCTGATTAAAGTTTTTTTTTTTTGTAAGCTTCGTTTCAATTAATTTAAAAAAAAACTTTCTAAGCTAATAGTTTTAGGTTACAGTAACATTGGTATGATGAAATGCCACAAGACCTTAATCTAACTTTTATTTCATATAAAAAATAAAAAAATCCACCCAATCACTTGACAAACTCCATCTAGTGTACATGCCAAGATTCAAGGATAACCATGGCTTTTATGGTGCATGGATAAATGTAAATACAATATAGTTTCCTAGAGGGAGGAACAAACAGGAATCACAGAAGCACTTTGCATTAAACTGTATTTATTGTACGAATACATCGTGAAAGAGTCGGTGCATTTGGGTCTTTCTTCATAGGAACTGTGGTGTGTATTTGTTTGTGGTTCCCTCATTTGAACTAGTAACTATGCCTGAGAGGGCTAGTAAAGAGAGACTGTGTTCTCTGAAGCTCTTTCTCCCTCTCTGGCTGTTCCTGCCCCCATCTCTCCCCACCAAAGGATGACTGATTTCCTCTGGTGCTTAGAGTCCCTTCCATCATCTAGCACCATTTGAAATCGGTTATAATGACTGGGGATCAATTCTTCGGCTTCCCATTGCACTCAAAGAGCCCTCAGTGCCCTGTTCATGTGTACTTTATGTGCGCTCAAACCTTTTGAAAAGGTTATTGTAAATTTGCTGGGGAATAGAAATAAATGTTTTCTTTTCAGCTGAATATGAGTGAATTTCAATTAGCTTGGTTGCTATTTTGAGGAGCCCCAACTATGGATTCACAACCAAATAAATAAAAAGACTGTAATTAACACTCCATTAGAGAATACCTGTTCCCAAACTGACTTAATGAGCAGTTCAATTCTGCCCTCTGTTGGTTGGAAGGAGACAAGCTAAAATTTCAAAACGTAATTAGTATGTGCTGACTAATAATTCCAATAGGTGATAAAATTAGTTCAAGCCATTTTAAATTGTAGTGCTTTTCACAATACACATTGTACAGAAAATCCTTTTGTTAAATGTTTCTAATAGCCACATTTAGCAGCTGGGTGATAATAGTTCATATTAACAGTTCAGTAGTTATTAACATGATAAAGATGTGTACACTTAGGGAATCATTAACCACTGTTTCACCATCAAATGTGAACTATCCTTTCTAATATTTTGTGTATATGCCCAGTTCATGGTATTATTGAGCATTATGGGAATAGAATGTGTTGACAAATGTTAATTATTATTGTGTGGTGTATAATAAATAAGTATGTAACTACAACAGCTTGGAATCTGAGTAATAATAAGCAGTCATTTCACAAAAAAATAAATAAAGGAAGGAAGAAAAAGAAAAAAGAGGGTTTACTGGTTTACTGACTCATAGTTACAAAAAGCGTATTCATTGGGAATTGTCAAGCTTTTCTTTGTGAGTTTACAATGCTTGAACTGCCTTTCTAATGAGTAACCATACAGAATAGGCGTCATTAGTTTGCAGTAAACAAGCTAAATGTTTTCAGCTCTAATGAGCTCTGGACTATTGTGCGAGATAAATCTGCCTCCAAACACAAAGTTCAAAACCAACTGCTCATCTGACCTTACACAAACTACATGAACAGCATAACGTCTTTTACTAGTCATATCTCCACAATTAGGCCAGCTTATTTTGCCAGATTTATTCAGTTTTGTAGAATATTGGCACTACATATCAGTCTACATATCAGCCTATTACTATATTCAGTATTAAAATGATAGAAAAAGTCTTTTTTGAGTAAGAAAATAAACTTAAGTACATACATAACAAATGTTTGTTACCATATTTTTCATCTTTATTAGAAATAATGAACAGACATTTTACAATACTAGCTTATAATATCCAGTAATAGCCAAGGGGGCTTAAGGAAGCATTGAAAAAATATTTTTAATTATATTTAAATAAAGGTTAAGATTTTTTTTGTTTGTTTGTTCTTAGTTCTCAGCTTTTTACATCTTTTTGTTTTCAGATGCAGAGATTGTTTTGAGGTAGGCCTACTTTTTGTTTTTGTTTTTTTAAATGCCAGGCAATGTTATTGGTAAATATACTGTTGAAGTCAAAAGTTTACATACACCTTGTAGATTCTGCAAAATGTTATTTTACAAGCATAAGAGGGATCATAGAAAATGCATGTTATTTTTTTTATTTAGTACTGGCCTGAATAGTTCACATAAAAGACATTTACATATAGTCCACAAGAGAAAATAATAGTTGAATTTATTAAAATGAGCCTGTTCAAAAGTTTACATACACTTGATTCTTAATACACCGTTGTTACCTGAATGATCCACAGCTTTTTTTTTTTTTTTTCTTGTTTGTCCTGAACAGTTAAACTGCCCACTGTTCTTCAGAAAAGTCCTCAGGTCTCTCAAATTCTGTGGTTTTTCAGCATTTGTGCGTATCTGAACATTTTCCAGCAATGACTGTATGATTTTCACACTGAGGACAACTGATGCAACTATTACAGAAGGTTGAAATGCTCGCTGATGCTCCTGAAGGAAAAAACAATGCATTAAGAGAATTTGACGATCAGGGTAAATTTAACTTTGTCTTCTGTGAAACATGTATCTTCTGTAGCTTCCGAAGGACAGTACTAAATGAAATAAAGTATGATATTTAGGCAAAATAAGAAAAATGTACACCTCATTCCGTTCAAAAGTTTTCGCCCCTTAATGCATCAGTTTTTCTTCTGGAGCATCAGTGAGTGCTTGAACTGTACATTTGTGTATAAATATAACTTAAGAAATAATGTAATAAAAATTAAGGAACAATGGCTTTGTTATTTTACATAGCTCAGACTGTCATAATCAAAATACTACATCCAGTGGCGACCACTATAGGTAAAATATGTTGTTGTTTTTTTTGGTTTTAAAAAAAGAGAAATTATAAAGTTAAATCTCTTTTTATTGAAAATATTATTTCGATGTCGCCTGTATTTTTTATTTATTTATTATTTTTTTTTTTTTACTGGAATAACAACAAACCAAATTTTCTTGTAGTTTTGAAAAAAATAAGAAAATAAAAGTGATCTAAAAACCATTGTCAATAAATAAAGCACGCAGAACGATTTCAATTTGCAATGACTTGCCCTCATATTCTCATGTCCTTTCCTATTTTTCTTTTGTAATCCTTAAATTGCTAGTACTTATCCTTAAATTGCTCGTACTTATTTGTTTTCACTTAACGTCATGCATATATTGTTGATACATTGCGTATTATGTACAAAAGAATTTACTTTACATACGTCAACTCCGTAAGTAATCTTTCCTTTCCTTTTCCTTTTTTTTTTTTTTTTTATTTAAAAAAATTGCAAGACAGAGCAGGCGCGCAAGTATGTCGTCATGCCTTAAATCCCTCCCTATCCTAGCAACAGTGCCGCCTGCACGCTCCTGATTGGCTATGATTTCAGATTTCCGCCATATTCAAAATCTATACAATCCGTTGAATATCGCGAACTTCCCCCTTTCAATTCTCCCCCCCAAAATAACTCATTTTAATTGTATTACTTTTTGTATACAGTTTACAGTAGCGAATTCCAGGTCCACATTTTCAAATGGAGGAAACCGACGGATCTCCAGTGCCTTTGGCAGAACCGGTGAACGAAAGACCGAGGAGGATCAAGAGAAAGTCGTCCGTGGCGGATATGGACGCGTCCCCAGAGCACAATTTCAAACGGTTAGGAAGATCATATCACACACTTTGTTGTTGTTGTTCTTTATTGTTATGATCATTTCATAGCTCGCACTATGGCGTATCTCTTTCCTAAATATTCAACTCTTTGCAATTGTATATAACTGCATGATATTGGTAATAATGTATTAGCTAATTGCACTTTTAAAATGTTTTATCTACATATAATAACCACATCTAATGAGTTATCCTGTAACAAGCCACTAATGGGGTGAGAATAGATGTATGAGTCTGTTGTGTTTTCAAAGTGAGAAAAACTTCCGCAATATGTCGGCTAAAATGAAAACAAAGCATGAAAGCAGGAGAGCATATATATTATTGTAATGTTTTATCCCAACACACGGTGGCGCTCATGCCACACAAAATATAAACAGCTTTCAAGCCACCAGCACATCAAGCCTCCAACACCTGTTTCAGATGCACTCAGTGATTTGTATTTTAGCTCACTAAAACGTTTTACACAGTATTTTAAATTGGCAGTGTCACTACATCAGCCGGTAACGTTAATGCAGTTGGCTGAGATACTAACAACAGCAGAGTAGATCTAATAAAAACAAAAAGCAAACCAAACAAATATATAGTAATTTGATAATATAAAATAAGCAAAAGCATCTAATTGTATTTGAAGACATTTAATCCATATCCTTCATATCCTTTTTCAATGTTTTGTTAGAATGAAAGAATGACCGTCACATCAGTGCAATCTTGGTGTGTAGCCATTTTACTAAAAGGACATCTGATAATGTGTCCAGGGTCCCCAAATATAAATAGATCGTGCCAAATATGTACAAGATATCTCTCATAAACCCTGAGAAAGAAGCCAGAGAGCATCAAATGCGCTTTTATCACAGGCTAAAATAACAACAGTTTATTTTGGCAGAAAGTCTGGTTTTCTTTGACTCATGCCAAGCCTTCTGACTGATTGGAACACCAGGAAATGTGACCCCATTTGCCTATTATACAATAAGAAAAACAACAAAAATGGCACGGAAACCTATTTTTACATTTTTTGGAAAATTTGAGCACTACTTGCCATTATGATGTGAAGGCATGTGGATGCTATGAGATTCTAAATGTTTAGGTGTTGTGAGTCAGTTGCTTAGTGGCCGAATTCAGAAGAGCTCCACAACTATGGCATTCAGTAAGTATGACTGTGTTTAAATAAATTCTTACCTAAGCATAACGCATCAAAAGCACCACCATGACAGTGACGTCACCTGCTAAATAGACAAAGTAGAGTGTCATGGAATGTTCACAAGAAAGCATTCAAACACAAACAGTTACACTATATTGGATATCTTTCAGGGGATCGCTGGGAAAACAGTAGTTCAAGTAGTGACATAATGCATTACTCTAATGTAAGTCTATGGGATTTGTTTCACCTGCTGTATTGTCTGAAAAGTCATCTCTTTAAAGGGATAGTTAACTCAAAAATGAAAATTCTGTTGTTAAAACCTGTTATTCTGTTGTCAAAACCTGCAAGACCTTCATTCATCTTCGGAACACAAATCAAGATATTTTTGATGAAATGCGAGAGTTTTCTGACCCTGAATAGACAGCAACGCAACTACCACATACAAGGCCCAGAAAGGTAGTAAGGACATCGTTAAAATAGTCTATGTGATATCAGTGGTTCAACCGTAATGTTATGAAGCTACGAAAATACTTTTTGTGTGCAAAGAAAACAAAAATAACTAATTAGAGGATTTGCACTTAGGCCACGATTCAGTTACCCGGACGCATGGTCATATTGGAGATACTCAGATATAAACAACAGCATGGATTGCATGGTTATTGTACTACTGAATATGCTGTTCTGCTCATTTATGCTGTCTAAACCACGAAAAAAAACTTGTGGAAGCTGGTAAATTTTATAGAGAAGGACTTAGTATGCAGTAAAGGGCACAATATTTTGACAAACCTAAAGTTAATAGGTGGTAAAGATACGTACGAGCAGTATTAATTAAGATATTAGCCTAATATTTCATCTACCTGATCAGAAATGATAAGAACAAACACAAATGTTGTCAAGATTCTTGCCCTGGAAATAGTGGTTCAGTTTGGCTAACCACAAACGCCTTTTGTTCCTCAGACAGTTTTTTTGCACTTTCTCCTTGATTTGTTAGAACTTTTGGTAGTCTGTAGTACTCCTAATGTTTTTCCGCATCCGACCAATTATTACAGCCCAAAACATGACAATAATTGACATTTTCAGCAGCAATAATTAGCAAAATATGTGAGTTTCATTCAGTTCAGTGTCACTGTTTACATTCAGTGCCACCAATATGGCCGATTGATGACACATTGTGAAAACACTGTATTCAGTTTTTTTTTTACTATTTTACCAATGTCCTTACTCCCTCTTTCGGCTTTGAACGTAGTAGTTGCGTTGCTGTCTATGCAGGGTCAGAAATCTCTCAGATTTAGTCAAAAATATCTTAATTTGTGTTCTGAAGATGAACGAAGGTCTTAAGGATTTGCAACGACATGAGGGTGAGTAATTAATGAGTATTACTAAGTAATTAATGAGTAAAGGCCTATTCGTACCAAACAAGATAACTATAACAATATCAATAAAGATGGTTTAGAAATTGTACACCACAACTGTAGTGATAATTTTTTTTTTTTCAGCTGATGACTGATAAAAACACTGACAGCCAATTAGAATCCATCTTTTTTTAAAGTGCTTGAGCATTTATTGGCAGATGAGATAATAAATCGAACGTTATCGTGCCTTAGTGTGGACTCTAATCTAGTTTTCAATTTGTAACAATCTTTATGGTTCTAGTTCATGGTGTGAACGGGCCTTAATGCTTGCCTTATATGAACTATGAAAAAAAAAAAGTTCATGACCTGAATAGCTCACCTTAGGTTTTGACGTAGTGTTATGTAATGGAAAAGCAAAATAGACTTTTACTAAATGTCATGTTTTCAAGCTTGTTTTGTCCAGTAACCCACAAAGATTTAGTCAACAATAACCCATTTCATTTTATACGCAATGAAAAAACAGATACAGTTCAGATAAGAGCACAGCGTCACTGCTTTACACATAGAATGTCGTAGGTGTTTAAGGCAACCGTTATCCAATTTCAGATTATCTATTCTCTACGTCGTTTTGATACTCAAGCCTTTTGCGTGGCCTTCTACAGCTTTGTTATATATGATGTCTCATATCTGACAGTGGAAACCACAACAAAGAGAGCTTTTGAAGCAGTTCTGGATGAGTAAATGACATATCACTCCTCCAAGGCCCCTCTCCTTTGTTTGCTACGTAAAGCTCAGTGAAACCAAACCTACTTAGCTTAACCTGAATCCCCTTGAGTGTTTTCCCACCTTAACGTCGGTGGGATTGCGTTCTCAGTGACGGAAGAAAATACCAAAAAACCTGAAACCAACATTGACTGTCCCTTTAAAACTAAATATTGGTTTGTATAGTACATTGTGAATACTTGGGATGTCCAAAAATCAGGATACGCTACACAGAAAGTGCAATATGAATTTCCTCACATCAAAACGACCTGTATAACAATGACGTCAACCTGCGAACACAAAGTAGCGTCTTACATATTCCCACACTCGTATAGGATCAGCTCACACTCGACGACGCTAACAACAGTGATGTAATGTCCTGTGGAGTTCTTAGAACAGGGCAGGCCTCATTTTTGGTATATTTGTGTAGTCTGTTACATTGCCTGTTAGAGACTGGTTGATGTAACCATCATGGGGTGTGTATGTTATTTGGTCCATATTTGTCATGCCAATGTCCAGCGTTTCAGACAACACCTCGGCATTCCAGACATGTTTTGGAAGCAATACACACTCGCAGGATCCCTACTCCCAAACAGCACGCTCCCTCTTATCTTATACACCTGTATCAGGCATTAGTGTCTTTGATATTGAGCTGATGATATGAATCAGGTGTGTTTGATTATGGAGAATGTGCTGAGGGCCTTCAGGAACAGGCTTGGGAAATGCAGCAGTAAGCATTTTACACAATATGGTTACAGGTCATGGGTGTTTTATTCTGCCTTAAGGTGATTATCGCAACCATTGAGTTCACACATACTTGAAATAATCTGGAATTTATGCATGCTGTTCAGTCTAAATGGTATGGCAGATTAGAATCTGAATAGTAAGTTTTAAATACTACACTACCATTCAAAAGTTTGAAGTTAGTGATTTTAAGTAAATTGATACCCTTTTTCAGCATATGTGCGTTAAATTGATCAAAAGTGACAGTAAAAATGTTTAGAATGTTACAAAATATTTCAAATAATTCTGTTGTTTTAAACTTTCCATTTATTAAAAAATTCAGGGGAAAATAGTTTTCAGCATTGATATGAAATTTTGAGATGATTTAGGATCATGTAACACTGAAGACTGAAGTAATAGCTGGAATTCAGTTTTGCCATCACAGGAATAAATTACATTTTAAAATAATAAAATAGAAATAGTTATTTTAAATGTTAATGTTCTACAATATTATCATTTTTGGAATAATATTGCCCACAGCCCAGTGTTGCCAAGTCTGCGGTTTTCCCGCAGAACTGGGCAACTTTAACACTGTTGCCATGGGTTGTTTTTCATGTCTGCGGGTTTAAGCGACCCAGTAACGTCATAAATAGCTCCTGGAATGCGAATTCACCAGGGGAACCCCGACAAAAAAAACGTGTATTTTATACCCCGCAACTAATTTTTTTTTAATGGAGGACCCCCCTCAAAGCGTGATTGAACTAGTTTTGGGCTAGTTTTGAGAAGCAATTGGGTGGGTTTTGGGACGAGAGAGTTGTTGTAAGTTTTTCTATTGGAGAAAAGTGTCAAAAAATGCTTCCAAATATATTTTTGTAATTATGAATATTAAAGTTGTGAATGGTAAGGTAATGAATTCAGCTAATATTTACATGTGAACGCAAACAGCGAATGACAAGAGATTGTAAAGTGTTTTATGACCTGACCGCATGTCTCAATATTGGTGTATACCAATAATAATATTGATACTCCAATAAGTATGCACTTTCCTATCACCTAAAGGGATAGTTCACCCAAAAATGAAAATTCTGTCATTAGTTTCTCACTCATATGTCGTTCCAAAACCGCAAGACCTTCGTTCATCTTCGGAACACAAATTAAGATATTTTTGATGAAATCCGAAGGCTTTCTGACCCTCCATAGACAGCAACGCAACTAACACGCTCAAGGCCCAGAAGTAGTAAGGGCATTGTTAAAATAGTCCATGTGACATCAGTGGTTCAGCCGTAGTGTTATAAAGCTACGAGAATACTTTTTCTGCACAATGAAAACAGAAATAATGACTTTATGACAACCTTTCTGGGCCTCAAATGTGTCAGTTGCATTGCTGTCTATGCAGGGTAAGATCTTGAATTTCATCAAAAATATCTTAATTTGTAAGATAAACGAAGGTCTTACGGGTTTGGAACATCATGAGAGTAATTAAAGACATAATTTTAATTTTTGGGTGAACTGTTCCTTTAAATATGCTGTCTACTTGTCATGACTATGGCCTATTCCTCAGCCAAGCAGCATGGTATGGCGGACACTCCATCATGGTATTGGCAGCGTCATTTGACCTACATATTTAGCCCCCTGTTGTCTTTAGCAGTCGAGACCACCCACACTAGTGTCTTTTTCTAGTGGACACTGATATAGATTCTGTACTTTGTTAACATGCTTACTCTCAATATCACACCCAGGATCGCCCACCTTCTTAATGTTCTGTTTAAGAACCACATTTCTTACATTGCATTGCTATTTGGAAACATCCACCTGAATCACATACACCTTTGGACATAATTCAGTTGTAAAACACACCTTAGTCGTTCTGTGAGAACCAGCTTCTCTTACTTCCCACATACATTCTTTCTCTGTTGAATCGTATTACTGCAATTACTTATTCTCTCATATACACATTTGTATTCTTCTGTCATCTGCCCTCATTCCTAAGTGATGGAATAATAAATAGACAACCGATGGAAAGATAGAGAGATGGGAGATGCCTGCAGAAACCACATCAGACAGAATAAGAGAAATTAGCCCAAGCATACACACGTGCCCACACCTCTGCCAGACCCCAAGGTGGATGGCAACCAGAGAATGAAGGCGTCTTTATTTTGTTTTCCACTATTTTAGTGGTGATTCATTGTGATGTGAAGTTCGCCCGCTTTTAATAAAGACTTTTAATATGAAACACATCTGTTATCATTAACGGAGGCTGTCAGACCTTGACTCGTGCATTCAGGACGGCTTTCACTGCTAATTAACTCATGCAATATTAACACTTTCTGATTAAAATAAAATATATCTAATTTAATAATTAATAAATAATTTCTAATTAGTCAATCGCAGCATCCTGGGGTCAAATATTTTTGAAAAATGACTGCTAAACTGGGAAAAATATTCAAAATATTCTTGGTCTTTTCAACTAGTTGAGAATTCTAATATGTCCATGTATTTATTTCAAACGTTTGGAACCAGTACATTTTTTTTTAAAGACAGAAATATTTTTATTCAGCAAGGACACATTAAACTGATCAACACTGACAGTAAAGACTTCATAGATCTCGATTTCCAGAAAAATATTCGGTCGCACAGCTGTTTTCATCATTGATAATAATTAGAAATGTTTCTTAAACACTAAATTAGCATATTAGAATGATTTCTAAAGGATCATGTGACACTGAAGACTGGAATAAATTACATTCGTATATATTAAAACAGAAAACCATTGTTTTAAACTGATACTATTTTACAATATTACTGTGTTTACTGTATCTCTGATCAAATAAATGAACTGAGACTTTTCAAAAATAAAATCTTTTGATTAGTAGTTTCATCAGTATAAATCAGTATTTATTTGGCAAGTAGGCATATTATAATATGTGGCTTTGATTACATCAGCAAACTAAAATGATTACTGGATATACACTTCAGGGTAATTCATCAGTACGCTGCATTGCTAAAACTAACAACCCAACGGCGATACCACACAACTTCTGTAATGATGATTCAATCGTAGTTCTGTAGATTAGCTCATAATAAACGTAAGAATTTTTCTGAAGGCATTGTATTAAAAGATTTGGCAAGCTGTCCCATTACCGTGGCTGTAAAAAGCAACAGCTCTTCTGAAAAAAGAACCCTGGGTATCTTTGCAAACATGACCTCGCTGAGACAGTTGTCACCAGTTCCCAAATAAGGGCCCAGCCAACAAGGCAGCGGCAGTGCATTTGTGAGTAAAAGAGGACATGATGGATAGAGACTGAAGGAAAGGGCACGTGGGTGAAAGACGGCAGAGTGTCTTGGTGTGAGTTAGAGAGATCGGAGCTAAGTGACGCTCTCTCTGTATCGGTTCTGCAGACCATGATGCAGTGTCACGGGAGACAGAGCTACACCAGGCTTGGTGTGTGGTATGTACAGGATGTGCTTTACTTTACATTTATGGGCTTTTCTTTGTGGGCACACTGACATGGGTTATGGACGTACTAATGGATCTACAAGGTTTGGCTGCACGGTCTACGTCATTACTGCACAACCAGAGGTCTGGGTCTGGTTGGATGCTTTGTATTTGTCTGGTTTGCTGTATGAAGAGGGGATTACATGTTGTTGTTGTTGTTGTTGTTGTTGTTGTTGTTGTTGTTGTTGTTGTTGTTTTCAAATGGCTTTAGAAATATAATTGATTTTAGAAACTTATCTTGTGTTTTTCTTGCTCTAGGCCATCTTTGAGACGAGGAAGTTCTTTTAACTTTCTGACACCTGGACCCCAGTGGGACTTCACACTGGTGAGTAGCTTATGACATCCATATGGCTCAACTCTTTCTCAAGCATCCAAAACACACAGTAGCTCTGTTCCAAGCCACCTTGCTGTCTACTGTCAACATAGGTAGCATCATAAGTGTCTTAAGCGATTTGAAACATAGTCTTCAACAAATTTCCAATAAAACATCACTATAATGCTTATGTAAAACATTAGCCATAGGGTGTATAGCATAACTTGCATACACTGCTGTTCAAAACTTTGGGATAAGTTTTTTTTAATGTTTAAGGAATTCTCGTATGTTCATCAAGGCTGCATTTACTTAATCAAAAATACATAAAAACAAATGTAATACTGTGAAATATTATTACAGATTAAAATAATGGTTTTCTATGTTAATATAGTCTGTAAAGCGTAATAAAGCGGGACCATAATTTTAATATAAAAAAAAAAAATGGATATACAACAGTTGACCTTTTTATTTCAAATGACGTAAATGCTGTAGTTCCATTAATAGTGCTTTGCTATGGTTCACCAGTTTTCATGCTTCAGAAACTTTAATGATACACCCTTAAGGTCATTTCTGTTAAACCTTCCATACTTTTCCTTAGCGCAAGTTCGCAAATGTACTTTCCCCTTGCCCTTTACGAAAATCCTGGCAGATATTGTTTTCCATTAAACCATTACGTTGTTGCCAACTGATGACATCTCCTCTCATGGCATCACATGCCTCTGGTTCAGCTGATGCACAAATTGCCACTGATAATTTCCCAAATTTCCACCAAACTATATCCAAAGCCCTCAATCCCACTGAATCAGTTAAGCAGTAAATGCAAACTAGTTGGTGATTGAAAACAGAGAATAGAGCCCGATTAGAGCATTCCAAAGTTTATGAAGGCCAAGCGAAACGCAATCCATCTCTCATCTGTAGGAAAACTGGGGGGTGGAAAGATGGGAAAGAAGACGGACCGCTTTATCCTGTGCCAAAGTGTTCCTTTGATATGTAATTTTTTTCACGAATACACACACATTAGCTCATCCAGTGGGCACATGGGCCTCATTAGGCTTCCAGCTCGAGCGCCATTATCTCACCTTCAAAACCCTGCCGAGGTGAAAGAGTATTCCTCCCCGCTCTTACTCTTGGAACATGAAAGCATAGAGTCTTTGTCTTAATGTGCAAGTAGTTCTTCTGGTTAAGGCCGTCTGCATGGCCGCAGGGTGAACAAGATGGTGCAACAACAGACGGATTATGCAGGAAGCGGCCTTCGGACCTCTATGATACTGCTGGATTGAATTTTGACAACATGCGAAGATGATTTGCAAAAATCTGTCTCAGACATGTTCAAACATCTAGTCTTTCAATATGTTCATTTTTGTTGCATAATTTAAAGGTTTATATTATGTCTAAGTAACTCAATTAACTATTAAGGCATTTCACTTACTCATAAGGACATGCTAGTTCTTATGAAAATTATTTGTTTTTTTTGGATTCATACAACAAATGTGTGGTTTTTCTTCTGTAGCATCTGGATTACGGTTACAGTGTGAGTCACTGATTACAGAAGACACAGGAAGCAGGTTGAGATGAGAGCTGAAAATTTACTTTCCTTTTTACACATTAAAAGAAAACCGTGCCCTAAAGTCTTTCTTGTAAAGGTGACATGCTTAACAGGGCTCTAGACTAACTTTTTGCACTGGTTGCACTGATTGCACTGGTGCACTTTACACTTTTCTTCTTAGGTCCACCAGCACAAAAGTTAGGTGCACCCAAATTTTCAATCACATCGCATTTAACACCGCAGTTTTACAAGTTCACTTTTTTTTTTTTTTTTTTTTTTTTTTTTTTAAATCGCTGTCCATATAGGCAATGTTGACTTGTAAATGATTAACTAACAATCTGGTCAACAAAGTTCTTTATTTGAAGTACAATTCTACAAGAAAGGTAACTTACTGAAAAAGTCTTGGCGATATCTGTGTCTCCGTTGATCAGGAATGCCACATATGTCTTTTTTTTTTTTTTTTTCAATATACCTGCGATGACTCATATAAATTGGGCGCACGCGACATCATTGCTGTACGTCGGGTTTATGTTCAAGCCATTTTTCTTCATAAGAATTATTTTGGACTTGAACTTAGTGAAGGGAAGTTCTTCTTCTGCAATTTTGTAGGCAACGTTAAACGTTGAAAGGCAGCGTGGAGAGGGGACACTTGGGCAGTGCATTTATCGCGCCATGTAATGCGTTTCATAGATGCATTGTGCTTTTTCAGCGTTTCAATTCGAAATGTATTAGAACCAGTCACAAATGCACTATTGCCTGCCATGGTCTTCCCACACTCTTTACAGTAAATGCAGTGCATTATATTATTGGCTTTACTGTATCTTAGCCAGGGAAACTGGTCAAGCCACTCTCTTCGAAATGTAAATGTACACTTTCCCCCCTTTTAATTTCAGTGGGCTCTGGCTTGGACTCGATCGTATGTGGCTCATTATCTAATGCCGGCTCCGGACCATGGCTTGACATAATCTGGGAGTTTGATGGCTCTGTGTCAGAGCATTGGTTATGATTTTCGGACGGATCAGGCCTTAACTTAACATTCTTAACGGAAAAGTTGTCAGTCGTTCTTTTCATCTTCTCTCATCATCCGTGGCTACATCCACTCGTTTATCTGACGGGCCTAGGCTACTCGCCTCTCTCTGTCTGACTGCAGCACACGCATTTTCAAGTGTACACGCACGTACAGGAATATTTGGACCATGGCCAATCAGCGGGGGGGTCCACCCTTCACTATCTCTGATTGGTTTAGACCATGATATGAGCCTAATGTGTGTCTGTTGAACCACAGTCGCGGAGACTTTTTTTTTTTTTGCCCTGAACGGGTCAGTACTTCTGCAGCGATGTAGGATGATTTTGAAATGATTTTTGAAGTTGAGGGAGAAAATACGATTGGAGTTTTTCGACATACCCTAACTGTCTTGAGCCAGAATACACGGAGTTCAGGGAGAGTAAGACAAGATGAGCGTTTGAGTTTAAAAAGTATTTTAATTGTATTATTTAAAATGAAAATAAGCAATTGTTTCGCTAGATAAGACCCTTCTTCCTCGTTGAAGAAGAAAACTAGACGGGAGTTTTTCGACATACCCTAACTGTATAGACAGACTACGCATGCGCATTGCGGAGACGAGACAAGACCGAGCATTTGAGGTTAAAAAGTATATAAATTGTCAGGTTGTTTCGAAATTGGCCAATGGTTTTGCTAGATAAGACCCCTCTTCCTCGGCTGGGATCGTTTAGAGCCATTTAAAGCTGCTTTGAAACTGCATTTTGGAAGTTCAAACTTTGGGGGAACACCATTGAAGTCCGCTATATGGAGAACATTCCTGTAATTTTTTCTTTAAGAAACATAATTTCTTTACGACTGAAGAAAGTAAGACATGAATATCTTGGATGACAACGTGGTGAGTAAATTATCTGTAAATTTTTGTTCTGGAAGCGAACTACTCTTTTAATACCCGTGGTTCCCTTTAAAGATTGCCTTTTCACCTCTGAAACCACTTTTCAGGTGACATCAGGCTCTCTTTATTTTTCAGCTCCTTTCCGCCAACCACGAGTCCAATGTTTACATCCACTCAGCCTGATGGAAGTCCCATCTTACTTTTCCCCTAAAGTGAATATCCAGTTTTACTTGGAAAATGTCACATTGAAGAAGTTAAATAGGTTGAAAACACTTTTAAGTTGACTTTTTCCATTTCACTTTTTGGTTTTTAGACTTTTCCCCCCTCATTGATTGGTAATCAGTGTTCTTTCTCTAACAGATGGGCTTCATGGGTATTGATTCCAAATCTGTCAAATACACAATATGCAAAGCACATGTCTTGGCCATCATGTGCACAAACTCTTCATCCTAGATCTCTCTGACCCTTGCAATATGCAGAGTGTCCCAAAAACGTGACTTTGATTGAGCTTGCTTGTAATAATCCCATGTTTTCTGTGCCAGCAGCTGTTTGCTCTCATAAATTCTTTGCAGTAATATCCATTTATGGCTGGTCCACCAGGAACATGAAGTTTGTAGCCAAAATACACGGCCTGTCTATCACTTTGACCTTTTCCTTTTGTTGCTCTCAGTTTTCATTTTTCTTATTGTTGAACTTTTAGTTTTATTCTTTTAAGTGATTTTCTTTTTATGCTTGACCTAGTTTATTTTACCTGAATACACTAGCAATATCGGTGCCACTTGTAAACTTACAGACTATTAGTCTTCCTCCACTCTCAGATAACACAAAAGCAGCCGCTTATCTGCGTTATCCATTAAAACATTCAAAACCAAACACCTGTGATTCACTCAGTAGCTCAGCTTCTGATTGGTCAGCAATCATTACTGTCAACTCAAATCCTCCAATCAGGCCTTGATTAATTCTCCCTATTGTCTATGAATGGGGATTTGCTAAATGATAGCTGGTCATTTGTTTTAGTGTGTTTGCCAACTTGTTTGCCATGAATGGCTCTGAAGCTAAATTAGCCTAATCTACTCATTGCTTCAATGAAACTCTAGGTGAGCTGGCTGTAGGGTGTTTGGTTTTGATCACATGACTTTACAAATGCTTTCACCCTATAAGAAAACAAAGAGCTCATCAAGATGTTACTTCTGTTAGCAGCAGTGACATCAAGAATAGGGTTTTTTCAATAGATACTGGTGTTATAAACAAAAGCTTAATTGACTTACAAACTAGCTCTGTTTGGGAAATGTTAAATATAGAGGTGTAATGTAGATTATGGGTACATTTGTGTTAAAACCACCATCCGTTTTTAAATACGAAGCCTCACTCTGAATGAACAGTCAAGATTTGTTAGCATTTAAAAACCTCACACTTGACTTGGGTTTGATTAATGATATACATGCATACCTGCATACATAATTATTATTTTACTATTATTAAATATAATACAAAATGTGGCTCTAATTATATGGAGGGGCTGATGTCTTCTTGGGAGGTTCATTAAGCTATAACTCAGCCACCAACTAAACTGTCTTAAATGGTCTGTGTTGAACGGTTTCGTAAGGTGGTTTTGGGAAAAGCCCAGTAATGAGAACATAGGCCAATAACAGAGACCCTGAGGGCTCTCTGTAGCCACCGCAGTGCACCAGAAATGTTTACAACCCCTTCACACCCTGCACACACTCCACAGGTAGAATTTTCACTAGCCAGATGCCCCACCAGCCCCCAACTCACACACACAGGTGCTAAAAGGCCTGAGGGATAATGATGTCCTTCCTGAGTCTTACTGGACCTCCTTAGGAGCCATTGTAACCCGTAATAATACCAACTTTTAAGGTAGCACTTTGCATATTCTTCAGTAAGTTGACAAAAGACCGTCTTCCTTGGTTCCTCTCTCAAAGCCAGAAAGTTTTTTTTTTTTTTTTTTTTTTTTTTTGCAAGTGTCCTGTTTTAGTTTAGATGTGTATTGTGCTTTAGATTCCTAAAGGCTGTTTTCTTTTTTGCAGAAACGCAAGCGCAGAGAGAAGGATGATGCAGACGCAGTCAGTCTGTGCAGCTTTGACTTCAAGGTAAGAAAACCAGGAAAACAACATAGGTTCTGCAAGGACAGATTTGGCCAGATTTGTTGAAATGCACAAATCAAGAGCCCTTGGATTTTTAAATTACTCCCTGGAGTCCAAAGCATGCCTCAAAACAACATCAAAGTCTCATTATAACAACATCAAAAAAGGTCAAAAATAAAAGCCCCCCTCTGCTGTATTTGTCAGCAAAATCAAAGCCATTTTGCAAAACAATCCTAGATTAAATCACTTGTTTGTGGCAGAAATCAAAGCCTTTTAACCTTAAACTGGAGGAATTTAATCTTAGATGATTTTTCCAATGATAATCAGAAAGGTAATTTCTCTCAAACCCATAAACTTTCCATGTTTACTGTCAGTAATTATCCTCATTTCTGCAAAGACTCAATTAAGACATGCTGCTGTGTAAACTACTGTAATTTGACTCCTCGCTGATCTCGACTCCTCTCTGGTTTATTTTCGTACTTTTCTCTATCCGAAAGGGAACATTTGATGTATTAATACACGTCCATAGCAACCCAATGTTTTTTAAAGTTTAGCAAGAGGTCACACTGAGCACACCCAGATCTTCTGTACTTTGACAGACAGGAGAACAATACAACTGAGATGACTTTCATCAGTCTTGCGCCTACAAGGAGATCTCTGATTCACCAGACCCATCATGCCTTAAGCAATGGAAAAAAAGCTGGTGAAGGTTATTACACAAAAACAACATTTCGTAACAAAATGCCCAGCATTAGCAAATATATATATATATATATATTACACACACACTCTTAAAAATATAGGTGCTTTAAAAGGTTCTTCACAGCAAAAGATGGCTATACAAGAACCATTTTTAGTTCCACAAAGAACCATTCAGTGAAAGGTTCTTTAAGGAACCATCTCTTTCTTACCTTCTTATGATCTTAAGAACCTTCTTTTGCCACAAAGAACCTTTTGTGAAACAGAAAGGTTCTTCAGATCTTAAAGGTTCTTTATGGAACCATTTAGACAAAAAAGGTTCTTCTATGGCATCGTGAAGCACCTTTTTTTTTTTTCAAGAGTGTAGTACTGCTAGAATAGATTATAAATCATAGATAGATAGATAGATAGATAGATAGATAGATACTGATACATTTTTATGATAACATTATTTTGGACCCCATTGACTTTCATTGGGTGGACAATGGGTTCTAGTAAATAAAAAAATCTTAAAAATAGCTTCTTATGTATTCCACTGAAGAAAAAGTCATGCAGCTTTGGAATGACTTGAGGAATGAGGCCTCAGTGCCTTCAATTCACATCTTTAAAATGCTTCAGTCACTTGTCTGTTCTGACCTAGACTATTCTAGAGTGAAACTTGTTTCACTAGACAGTGCATTAAACAAAAGTTCCCAGTTCCCTTCCCCACAGCACATCTTTGAGAATGCATATTGGGGGAGGTGGGGGTATTGTACAATCACCCGTCCTGCAGGTACCTTTATTTCCCTCTGCACTCCCCTCAGAGCCTTGTATTGATGAATTTCCATCGTCATCCTGAGACTGTCATATTGTGTTCCGCTAAATACGCACTCTTCAGATTCTGCTTAATGCAGCTGCCGAATTTGCACAATCGGACTAAGAGGAGTCATAATGTTGTCTTTAAATGGTCATAGCCGAAGCGCTTACTCCATGACTAATTTAACTTGTGAAGTCTGATCATATTCAAACCAAGCTGCAATATATTGTTTAAGTCTGTGAGTCTGTGAAAGAGCCTGTATGTGCATGTGGGATGCATTCTGACTCTGTTGTGTGTCTGGACAGTGGGGTGTGTTATTAGTTACCTGCTCTGTTTGGTGGCAACCACCTCTGTTGAGCGTGCGTTGACTCAATCGGAGTTAAAATTACTTGAGATCAGGATGTGTGTGATTTCATGTTTTTCTGTAGATGGAGTTTTAAGGGCACAGCAAAATATGAAGCAACTAAAAAGCAATTTATGGTTTAGTGCGTTTAGCGAACCCACTGTAAAGGTAAAAATGTTGACATTGGTATATAAAAAGGGATAGTTCACCCAAAAATGAAACCTTCGTTCATCTTCGGAAAACAAATCAAGATATTTTTGATGAAATCAGTCAGTCTTTGACACATCAAAGATACTGTCGTGAATGTGGGAGGAAGAAAAGAAATTAAGTTATTGTTTTTGCTTTCTTTGCGCACAAAGTTTTCTGGTAGCTTCATAAAATTAAGTTTGAACCACTGACGTCACATGGACTATTTTAACGACGTTCTTACTACCTTTCTGGGCCTTGAACGTGTTTGTTGCATTGCCGTCTATGCAGGGTCAGAAAGCTCTCGGATTTCATCAAAAATATCTTAATTTGTGTTTTGAAGATGAACAAAGGTCTTACAAGTTTGGAATGACATGAGGGTAATGACATTTTTGGGTGAACTGTGCCTTTAATGTGCTTAAAAACATTACCGTTTTACTGTAAGTCACATAACTCAAGTTTAGGTTTGTCTATCTGTCGGTCCTCTGATTTTATGTTTTGGTTTCAGGTTCTTCATTTATAAGAGGATGTTGCAAATGACTATCAGGAACTGAGATTGTTATAGAGGCCGTTTGCCTCAAAAACTTTCAATTTCCTAACCTGTATGTTTTCTAAACCTGTATAAATTTTCTTCTGTGGAACACAGGAGATGTTTTGAAGAATGTAGATGCTTGCAATTACAATGGGAACTGGTGTTTTCCATCTTCAGAAAGTATGCAAACACACCATAAAACTGGCTTATATGCTTTTTAAGGTATATTCCAGGTCTGCAGAAGCCATACAGTTGCATTTAAAGGAGAAGTCCACTTTCAGAACAAAAATTTACAGATAATGTACTCACCCCCTTGTCATCCAAGATGTTCATGTCTTTCTTTCTTCAGCTGTAAAGAAATTATGTTTTTTGAGGGAAACATTTCAGGATTTTTCTCCATATAATGGACTGGTATGGTGCCCAGATTTTGAACTTCCAAAATGCAGTTTAAATGCGGCTTCAAACGATCCCAAATGTGGTTATAAATGATCCCAGCCGAGGAAGAAGGGTTTTATCTAGCGAAACGTTTGGTTTTTTTCATTTTAAAAATGGTTTAAAATGTTTTTTTAAACTTGAACACTCGTCTTGTCTTACTCTCCCTGAACTCTGTGTATTCTGGCTCAAGACAGTTCATCGTACATGAACATCTTGGATGAAAAGGGGTGAGTACATTATCTGTCAATTTTTGTTCTGGAAGTGGACTTCTCGTTTAAATCATCTACTTTCTTCAAAACGTCTTATTTTTGTTCCAGAAGAAATTTATACAATATTTATATGATTGGTTTCAATGTTTACATTTTTTAAATATCAAGAAGAAACATATTGCAGGGAAAAAGGAAAGAAGCAGATAAGATCCCGAACGGAAGATGAATAAATGGGGGATGGGCCATGAAGCAGACAGTGTTATTCTAGAGAAAAACAGTTGGTGTTCCTGTGTTGATCTACATCTACACGTCATACACCTACAGCCTATTCCCAGTACAGGCTTGTCTTGTAGCCACACCTTTGTTACAGTAGATAAATACTTGGTACCTGATATGGTTTCCTCCAACGCTGAGGAAAAACAGAAAGCTTTTAAAGAAAGAAAGAAAGAGTTTTATCTTAATGTCTCCTCTATGCTAATCAAAGGCATTTGTGCATCCTGGAACATCCAGCCACAAAGAAATAAAATTCCAGTAGTCACCTAAACTGCATTACCATTGAATTACCCACCAGGGGGCATCACTACGATCTACTGCACACCTTTCCACTGCCTATTTAACAAAAGTTTATCAGATTGAAGCAAGTTAGCTCACATTTTCCCGTTAGGCAAGCTCGCACACGGCCCGCATTAAGTGAGTCACTCTTGTGTGATGGTGTTTAGCACTAAAGTAGGAGTGCTGTGTTTGTGCTTCACACCCAGATGTCCAGCTGTCATGTGTGTCGAGGTGTTAGCCCGCAGGGGGTGCAGGCTGAGCCGCGCTCTCATGCAGTATGGCTGCCACACCTCTCAAAACACACCGAGAACAGAACGAAAGTGTCTCCCCATTGGATTGAGTAGTGAAGGAACACTGTTATTGATTTTACTCACACCAATGTTCGATGCACAACTATTATGCGCTGATTAAAGCCACTAACTGCTGCTAAATCAGCTACATCTAATATACTTATGGCAAAGAGTCAAAAAGTATTATAAAAATGATGTATTCTTGTGTTTAAATTCTGTTTTTGGAAACTTATATTTATTCATTAGCAGACACTTTTATCCACTAACATGTTAGCAATTCAATACGTGTTAGCAATACAAAGCTGAAACTTTGTCCAGAATAGTATGGTTTATTACACAGCGATATTTGCATATTTAAATTAAAACTGTAAAATAAAAATTATACACACAGTTTGACTAAAAAGTACATACATATATATATACATACATACACACGGTCTATTACTACTCTAGTTTGTTGCGCTTTCAGTTTCTAAATTCATAAGAGGATGTTGCAAAATGCTGTTCCAAGGAACTGAGAAGGATTGTTAAAAGGATAGTTTATGTCAAAAGGATAGCTAGTTAGTCTTAAAATAAAATCGAGGCCAATTCCTCGAACTCATGTTGTATATATATATATATATATACACACACACACACGCGTTGTGTTTCCATGTTTTATGGGGACATTCCATAGGCATAGTGGTTTTTATACTGTACAAACCGTATTTGCTATTTCCCTAAACCTACCGCTCACAGGAGACTGTGCACACTTTTACTTTATCAAAAAAACTCATTCTGCATGGTTTATAAGCCTGTTTCCTTATGGGGACCTAAAAACCTGTGTGTGTGTGTGTACCTGGTATTTATCATGTTATGGGGACCAAATGTCCCCACAAGGATAGTAATACCAGTAAATTTTGACCTTTTAGGGACATTTGGTCCCCATAACATGATAAATACCAGGTACACACACACACACACACACACACACACACACACACACACACACACACACAGATTAGTTGTGAAAATATTTAGTGTTTTACAGTAATACAGCCTTTTTAGCAAATGTGACCCTGAACCACAAAACCAGTCAAAAGGATCATTTTTTTTGAAATTGAGATTTATACATCATCTGAAAGCTTAATGAATAAGGATAGGACAATATTTGGCTGAGATACAAGTATTTGAAAATCTGGATTCTGAGGGCGTCAAAAAATAATAAATCAAAATATTGAGATAATCGCCTTTAAAGTTGTCCAAATGAAGTTCTTAGCAATGCACATTACTGATACAAAAATTAAGTTTGATATATTTATGGTAGGAATTTTACTAAATATCTTTATGAAACATGATTTTTGGCATTAAAAATTGATTATTTTGTAACTATTTTGTAAATTATTTTGTAATTATTATTTTGAATTATTTTGTAAATAACCCTTTTTTTTTGTTTGACCCGTCCACTGAGCAGTGAAAGGTGTCCTGATCCAAACACACTAATGCATGTCCTGTTTCACACTCTTGTATTGACACAGGAGGGTGAGCTCAAAGCCTGCACATCGTTCATCTCCATTTGCTTAGCACGCATCCCAACCCTTTCACACTTTTTAACACAAATCTCTACTAAAACTTGCCGACACATCATGCCAGTCCATTTGCGCAGCTGAAGTTAATACCTCCGCTGACAGTGTGGGAAGGTAGCAGTAAAAGATTTGGGTCTGTAGTGTAGTTTTTGTTCACCCTAATGTGGCTGTGCTGTTTTGTGTATGCTGAGAAAAATAGAGAAAAAAAAGCAGCTTTTGTTAAGCAGGATTTGTTTATGGCGTGGTCTGAGTCAGTTTCTGGTTTGGACCACTGAAACTTTTCTGATTTATCAGACCTCCCCACACACCTCCAATACACAGACAGCCACCAGTGCACTGTTTGCGTGTGACCCCCCCCCCCCCCTCCCCCTGATTGATATTGTAATTGATCATCCCCCCCTCCACTCCTGATGAGTGGGTGTTAACGACCCAGTTCTTCATTAGGCAGATCTCAAAGCAAATACGCCTGTACTTTACACCCTTCATGCAACTCAAAGACATACATAAACCAATCCACATTGCAAATAGAAACAGACTTGCTTTCACTCATCACAAAGCTGGACTGTTTGCCATTTTATCTTAAAACTTATATGGGAGGTTTGGTTCGTTAGTCACAGTCCAAAAAACCTTTAGTGTTTTTTAAGACAGAAAATGAGTTTTTACAAATGAAAAGAATTATTTAATAAACAAGATTTCATAAAACGTTTATAAGCCTTCCTGCTTATTGACCGTGAAATGTTTTGATAATACATTTCTAATTCAGTAATATCTAGATAGACAAAATCTTGCTTTGTTGATATAAGGTTGCAGAGATAGCCAGACTTTGTCTGTTCAGAATCCTTTACATATCCCCTCCTCCACCCACTTCCCATTGGTGAGTTTGCATCATGACTCCGCCCTAAAACTCTCTGTATATGAGCACTCCCTACCGTTCACATCCCTAGAACAAAGTTAGAGATTGTTAGAGTATACACACACAGCGAGAGTGTGTTTAGAAGTTAGAAAGCTCCGCTCAGGCGGACAATCACGAGTTGGGGGGACGCGTTATGTTACATCACGGTTTTATTTAAGAATCACTTGTGGATTATTGCCGACCCTTGGAAATAACAGAAACCAACCAGTGGATTTTATTGAAAGAAATGGTGGCTTACGATGAACCTTGTGTGGTACCTATCAAACGGACTTTACAGAAGATAGACTACCAGAACCAGACTTACAAAGAACTAGAGGTGAGAACCCAGAGGCGATTTAAATCAAATTCTGTCCTTTTGCTCCTTGTTTTGCATGATAAAAACATTTGAGTTCCTTCACTTTTTTTATCAGTCAAGTCAGAACCTTGCCCTGTTGTTATCTCGTATGCACAGTTGCCTTTAAAGGACTAAGAACCACAGGTGTGTTTCTCAAGGGTGTGAGACTTGAGTGAGAGATCGGCAGATCAACAAGGCTAAAGGTCATCTCACCTATAGTCACTGAGTTACTGGTTTACATTTTAACTTTTTTTGAAATTTTCAGTTTTGGTGGCTATACATGGAAGTTCAAAGCCTGTGTGTTTGGGTGTATATTAATGGTTTGAGAGACCCCTCAGGGCTTTTTTTTTTTAAAGTGTGGGAGCACACACAGAAGAACAACATTCCAGCTATCTGAAAGCAATCACAGCCCATAGCCCAGGTGTGCTTGAGCCCTGCTCTGAGTATTTAGAAATGCATTTAAGACCCTGAAAGAGGCTTTTATCTTACTTCTCTTAAGCAGGCTGCTATTCCTATTTGCGGTTTCAATTCGGATTCGGAAGTGGCCACAGAAATGGTTTAAGTTGTCGGGAAGGCTAAAGCAGAAGTAGCAAATTATGAATGAATCAGGAGATTTTTAGGAAGTTGTGGCTACAGTTTGGTTCCCCTCAGGTAATCATTGGCATAGCTTGCCAGTAAGATCTAATATGTCCGTCAGATGGATTTATTTACAGCTAATAATAACAAAAGATTAACTGTACCCCTAAAAGAAAATTTAGAATTTTTAGAATTAAAAAGACTTTTTTTTGCTTTACTTTGGAGGTCATTACCATTGAAAAGTTTTATCAGATTTAGCCAACTTCTAGTGAGAATGCTGTCCCCAATGTATAGCTAAGCAAACACACTCACACATTACTAAACAGCAGTAGTCTAAACACTAGTTCCTGTGGGGGAGGCTTCCCCCTGCTAAGTTCTCCCAATGCGACTCTCCCAGGGGGTCCCAATGAGTCAACACAACCAGAAATAACCACACTATCAGTCTGTCCGTCTGCCTACATATTGCTCTTTCCACTAGATGATCTATAATGTCCAAAAAAAAAAAGTTTATTATTGCAGGGTTTTCCTAAACAGAAGGAAGAGTGCAATGGGCAGCAGCAACACTGCGATTATTTGCATAGAGCCAGTAATGTTTCACACAGGTACTGCTGTGCTCATTTGAAATTCAGTTTTGAGCCAGACTGCTTCCTCTGCGGTCAGTCTCCCCAACGTCTTGTGTTTTTGGCCACCGGTGGAGAAGGTTCAGTTGTGGTCTTCATGTTTACTTGCATGATATGTTACAGCAGAGGAAGGGCAGGCAGGCGGGCGGATCTGGGTGGCCAAGTCCAGTTGGGCTTTGGCCACAGTTGCAGTTCCTGCTAAAATAAAGTCGTAGATCTGCTCAGCAGCTGTCTCCGCTGGTCAGAGGAATGGCTCCTTGTTTTCACTTTGCCAAGATGAGAACAACACATCCTTTTTTAATATACTTTCAGCAGCTGGAAAGCCATCCAGCACTGGAAAATGTGCATTTTTAAAAAGTGCATGCACATAGTGCTTTTTGTTCCCGCTGTTTGAAAGACGCAAATGCTTTTTTCACGACAAAGCTCACATTGTTCCAGAAATGGTAGGAGAATTTTTCAGAGTGTAAGATCAATGTCTCAGATCTCCTTTGCTTTGATTTTTTTCCCCCCTTCTCAGGTCTGTTGAAGTTGGCTGGAGGCCCAGTCATTATGGATGTAGGGTTTGAGAGTGCTCACCTCCCCCTCTTCCAGGGGCTTCAGGTGTGCTTGTCTCTCTCACGCAAGGGCTGCAGGGCCTGCCTCAACACGAAGCCATAAACAGCTCTTAAAAAGAAGGAAGAGGAGCAAAGTAGAGTGCACCCTGTTTAAAGCCCAGACCCAGGTCAAATCTGTAACTCCCCATGGTGGTCCGTCTGACCCACATAAATACAGACAGCTCTTAAACTTCTCCTTGAGAGAGAGCAAATCTATCTCCGTTAAGTGAACAACCATCCTGATCAGGGGGCCTGTTTGCTATAGTTAGGCTGTGATGTTGAGTGTGTGTGGGTCATCAGTGTGGGACAGCTGACTGAGGTCTCCTACATTCCAGTCATGCCTCTTGAACCCTGGGTCTCCAGGGTTGCAGTCAGAGAGAGGTCTTTGTTCGTGTTTGCATGTGTATGTGTATATATATAATTTTTTTTTGGCTGAGGGGGTCAATCTCACGTGACTGGCATAACAGCTGTTGCCCCCAGAGGCTGTAGCTGTCTGTTGCCCAGGAAGCACCAATCACCCTGACCTCCGGTTGACCCCTTCACACCCGCAACAGTGGAGCGTGTATCCAGTGACTCATACGACAGGCTCTCTTTATGTGTGCTCGATTTTTAACATTCTCGTGTCGGCAGTTAATGAAGCACTAAGGAATCTGTTGTGGTCAGTAGGGGGTGATTAGGTTTTAACGTTTATTTCCGTCCTTGTGTTTCATAGGAACCTTGTACTAAGCGTGTGCGGCCTCTTGGCCGAGTGACCTCGCTGGCGAACCTCATCTCTCCCGTGAAGAATGGGGCCGTCCGACGCTTCGGCCAGACCCTCCAGGCCTCATTTCGGGGCGATGGGCGGTCTCCGGGCGTGCCCCAGCAGAAACCCTGCAGCAAGGCCGCGGCTCCCACGCCACCCAAGAGACGCAACAGCACGCTCTGGTCCGAGACCCTGGACGTCCATCAGAAAGGAACCTTTTCCACCAAAGAGATTAAGAGACAAGAGGTGAGTACAGTCGGAGCTACAGAATCCAGACAGCACTGAGAAACCCAGACTATTAAATCCACTTTGCCAGACGCTACTGAATCAGGCCTGTGTGACTTATTAAACCCAAAGGGCCTGGGGCTTGGAAAGCGCCCTGTTCCTCCTCTCACTCTGTTTTCATGCTCTCAGTCTGGCTGTGTTTTTTTGGCCTGTGTTCTTGGCACACAGTGGAATGGAGCGGACAGAGTCCGGCTGCATTCTGGCGTCTCAGAGTCAGACGTACAGTGCTAACACAGACTAGTCGGTCTGACGCACAAAGCCTCCACCTCTCATTCACAACTAGAACTAGTAATCAGACATAACAGCAAACTGTGAGCCCCTCAAATATTTCCCACCAAAGAGAGGAATCAGACATGTAGGGTTTTAACTAAAAATATCCAAACTGCTTACTTGGTTTTGAATGTGACCATTCTTTTTGTCTTTCCAGGCTATTTTTGAGCTGTCCCGAGGGGAACAGGACCTGATCGAAGACCTGAAATTAGCCCGAAAGGTTTGTCCATTTTACATTTTTTTTGTTAGAACATTCAAAGTAGACAGTTCTTGGCTGTGCTTTCAAACTCAGATACATTGGCTCGCTTCCTTCCTCCATTTATAGCAAAAAATGTCTCTCTCTCTGTAAAATTAGAAGCTGCTATTATTTACTCATCATTTTCTCATTTTGTGTCCAGGCGTACCATGACCCAATGTTAAAACTTTCGATCATGTCTGAGGAGGAGCTCACAGCCATCTTTGGAGACTTGGATGCTTATATTCCTCTTCATGAAGGTGAATATTGTACACAACGTCTTATTTATTTTAGTGTATATGAAGACAAGTAGTTCTAACATACTCATTCTTTACCCAATCAGATCTTCTCGCTCACTTGGCGAAGGCTACAGGCCAAGATGGCACAGTGGGACAAATCGGCAAGATTGTTGTGGACTGGGTAAGCATCCATCTCTTGATTGTCTTTTCATTATTATGAAAAAATGCTAGCTGTTGAGCATTAAGACTAACTCTGGCCTTCCTCCACAGCTGCCAAGGTTAAACGCGTACAGGGCATATTGCAGTAACCAGCTGGCCGCCAAAGCCTTGCTTGACCAGAAGAAACAGGACCCAAGAGTTCAGGACTTCCTACAGCGCTGTCTTGAGTCACCATTCAGCAGGAAACTAGACTTGTGGAGCTTCTTAGACATCCCTCGCTCACGACTAGTCAAATACCCCCTTCTTCTGAAAGAGATTTTAAGACACACACCGCCAGATCACCCAGACACAGCAAGCCTTGAGCAAGCGGTAAGTGGCGACACAAATCTAGGCTTTCAAATGGAGAAGTTTAGGTGACATTTGGTGTTAATGCTGCCTTTGTTCCTCATCTGCAGATAAGCATCATTCAGGCTGTGTTGGCTGACATAAACATGAAGAAAGGAGAGTCTGAGTGTCAATACTATATCGATAAGCTGGAATATTTGGACGACAGACAGAAAGACCCTCGCATAGAGCAGTGCAAGAGCCTGCTTTGCCATGGGGAGCTTCGCAACAAAAGTGGCACAGTAAGTTTGTCTCTTTCATACAAACAGGCTGAACCGCTGGGGGCAAATCACTTGTGTTTTTATTCTCTAGAAACATAAACACAAAAGACACCATATTCCAAATAAGGCTAGTAGAGGAAAATTATTGGCTCCCTTTGTCTCTTAAACACATGACACAATGACAGGGGAATCTTTGAGAGCGCCAGGAGTGAAAACTGTTAATGCCTGCAAATCACTCCACTGTTCAAACAACATGTCATTAACCAGAACTCTCTTTTGCCTTTGCCTTCTTTTCAGAAGCTGCATGTGTTTCTCTTTACGGAGGTTCTGGTCTTGACCCGGCCTGTGACGCGAAACGATCGGCATTGTTTCCAGGTGTACCGCCAGCCAATCCCAGTGCAGGATCTCATATTGGAAGACCTGCAGGATGGAGACGTCCGCATGGGTGGCTCATTCCGAGGAGCATTTAGTAATGCCGATAAAGGTAAGATTGACAACTCTCGACATCTGGTCGCACACTTAGTCATTTTTATGTTTCCTTTTGCTCACTGGAATATCTTTTTTTCTTCCTCTGTAGCCAAGAACATCTTCCGGGTACGCTTCCAGGACCCGTCTCAGGGTCAGTCCCACACACTGCAGGTCAACGACATCTTCCACAAGCAACAGTGGCTCAACTGTCTCCGCACTGCCATGTCGACCCAAAAAGATTCGCCGCTTCCCGAGAGCGAGTCCTTGTCCACCCCTGCCAGTACTGACGTTTGCACCAAACGCCGCTCGTCTTCGGTCTCCGCCATCATCCATATGGAGGAGACAGATGAGAACTGTCCACGGGCCGCAGCCTCCGCCCCTTCGTCCCCCAGCTCCGAGGAGCCTCCCAGCCCCACGCCCTCTGCAACGTCCACCCTCTCCTCGTCTTCGTCATCATCTTCAATTTCCGCCCCCTCCCTCCCCCGCAAATCCAAAAAGGACAAGCGTTCAATCTGCTCGCTGGGCAAGCGAAAAGAGACCATGGTGTAAAGACTAAGCTATCCCAGGGTGCACATGGAGCACCGTGCGGAGGACTTGTATTTATGTGTGTGTATGGACTGTGTGTTTCTACAGCAGTGTTTTTGTGTTACTGTCCACAATGGCAGCTATTATTACCAAATCCCTCCCCCCAAAACACCAGTACCAGAAAGACAGTATTCGAAAGGCGACTGTGTGGATCTCAAGGGACTAAAGTTTGAAGATGCATCCCGCACACTTTAAATCACCACGTCGATGAAAGCGCAAGATCACACGTTTAGTCTTGTTTACTGTTAGTTTGGTCATATTGTTTATTTTATTAATATTGATTTTTTGTAATTAAAGTTTTACTTTTTTAAAACTTCTCAATAAGATATTTACTGTAGCTCTTTTTTGTTTTCATTAAAAGCACTGTGTTTAGCTTTTAGAAGGGACGAAAACCCACTGAGAAAAGATGAAATATCCAAAGCAATGAATACTTTGTAAAAGTCTGATTCAGAGCTCTACTGGAAGGCAAGTCTTACAAGTACATTCCCATTAAACAGATGCATTATCAGCTCCATTTTATATTTAAATCAAATTTTTATCAAGGCAAAATTATTTTAAACTGTCCAAATGGACATGGAAAATTTGTTATTTTCTTAATGCAAAAAAATCAAACCTGAGCCAAAAGTTTTCAACCCCCCAGAATGATGGATGAATATTTCAATGTAGCATCTTGCATGGAGCTTTACTTGTTGAGTCCTGCCTGTATTATCATGAGGGCCCAGTGCATGTACATGCTTGTCAAAGCAGAACGCTGACGTAGAAACGGACTGTTGTGTAGAAGAAAAGTTGAATGTTGAATGAGGGCTTGAGAAATGTTGATGTGAGACTTAGAAGGAAACTTTGGAATAGAGTTGGATACGACTAGACGGACTTGATGATTGGCACTACTTGATATTAGCAACCCATGATGGACTTTGCTTTCATTTTTACTTTCGTAGTGTCTTCATGAAGTAGGACGGTTTGATACGCTGGTAAAAAACCAAGATGTTGTTTAGAGATGGAAGGTGAAAAGTATGTTTAGGAGAACGAACTGTTTAAGAAGGTTAAAGTATGTTGTGACCACTTCAAAATGTCTGTAACCAAGAAGAATGGATGTATATTTTTTTGAGAAGGACTGCAGTGGCCTGTATGTACAGTATGTGGTGTAAAAATCAACTATTAAAAGAACAATAAAGGTCTGTGTAAGATTTGCATCTGACAGCTGCGTTCGTTCTCTTTCTTCTTGCTGATCTACGCTACAACTTCAGGCATTTGTGAGATGTTACAAAACCTAATCCTACAACACATGCCGATGTGATTATGAGAAAGCTATCTTGAAATTTTTTCCATAAATTCCAGGTAGACAGGCACTTAATAAACACATACACACGAATTCACCCATACGCAGGTCAATTAGTCCTACTAGTGTTTTTCTCCACTGACAATGAATCACTCAAAAGCTCTTTAAACAATTCCCCAATGTGGGCGACCAACCCGAATCATCTTTTATTTTTAGCCTTTGGATGATTTTCATTCTCAGAATCTGTGTCTTATCCAGCTCCACTGCCCTAAACCCCCTCTCCATTTCATCTAGAACTTGGCGGCTACATAAAGAAAGTAAGTCTGTATTAAACAAATACCTTCATTTATCTCCACAAACCCCCTTCACTGATGGCATTTGCCTCTGGTAATCTCTTTAGTGGGAGGCCCAAAACAAATGGGCTGTCAGGAGTCACTTAGCATGTTCGCTGACGCGCTTTGGAGTCTGGATTTGAATAACACACGATCGCTTTGTTTGTCTGACGGTCAGTCAGAGAGCTTGTGTGTGAACGGTGACGGCGGGTCTAAAGAATGCGATTGGTTCTTGTTTAAAGCTAATCTCAACCAGTGAGTTCATGGATTGATTTAACGCACATTAAGTCATTTGGCTCTTGGATGCTCGAAATGGCCTTTCTGTGCCCAGGTTTAGGTTTTATGGAGAAATTGCCTCATGTCTGCCTTTTAGGGATAACGGAATTCTCAGAACGTTCGTTCATTTCGCCTGAGGAGGCTGCCTGCTGTTGCCGATTTACTTTAATAACACTAATAATGCAGACACATATCCTCTCTAGGGTCAGCGAATGGTCGTGAGCATTTACGAGCGAGTCGGGTGATCATAAAGGGGGTCTGTATTGTAAAGCAACACTCTTGACATTGTTCCTCACTGTACGGGAGCAAACACAGCATATATTGAGTCTACTGGGAGGAAGTCGAACAAACAGATGATGGTCAGTTTACAACTGTGAACAGACAAAGCGTTTAACAGCGAGTGCATTCAGAGATGATTTAGGAGAGGATGACCTTTTCATTAAACCACCCCCAATTTCAATCTAATTTTGCTTGTGAAAATGAAGACCTCGAAGAGCGCAACATGTTGTCCAAACCGAGACTTCAACAGTTGCTGAATTAGCACCTACCCCTTAATTCTCTAAACAAACGTAAGGGCTCTTGGCACCGTAGTAAATCATTAGGGTTACATAAGCGAATGTGTCTTCACAGTGTGTCTCTTAGATGATTGGGGTTATGTAACGCTTTAAAAGACTAACAGAGGTTTAATCTTGCAATAGGAAGCTAATAGGTCAACATCTTCACATTGTTACAAACGCTGGGCGTAATAGATCTTCATTTTGGATTATGTCTTCATACATTCAGGGAATCAATCTTGGTTGTGACTTCGTGGAAATAACAAATGTAAACAGGTCATTTTATCATGACTGAAGCACTGAAAATGCTTATATAGACAGTACCACTATTATTAATCTAAGGCACAGTAGAATGACTAAGGCTAATGAATCAATTAAAGCTCTAATGATCTTTTTTTGTCATCTTCCACTCATAGTTTGCATCTGAAACCTGAAAGCAGGGAATTTATATAGTAAATGGAGGCAGAAAGGCACCAAAAGGCTTTGCCTTTCCATTACTAGTGACAATAAGCATTGTAGTCATTCAATATTTGTTTGGTTGAAGGGATAGTTCACCCAAAAATGAACTAACGAAAATTCTGTCATTAATTTTTCACCCTCATGTTGTTCTAAACCTGTAAGACCTTTGTTCATCTTTAGAACACAAATTAAGATATTTTTAATGAAATCCGAAAGTTTTCTGACCCAATGCACCCGACCCATTCAAGGCCCAGAAAGGTAGTAAGGACATCGTTAAAATAGTCCATGTGACATCAGTGGTTCAACCTTAATTTTATGAAGTTACAAGAATACTTTGTGTGCGCAAAGAAAACCTTTCTGGGCCTTGAACATGGTAGTTGCGCTGCTGTCTATGCAGGTTTGTGTTACGAAGATTAACAAAGGTCTTACGGGTTTGGAAAGACATGAGGGTGATTAACTGACAGATTTTTCATTTTTGAGTGAACTATCCCTTTAAGTCTAAAACTGCTTGAATGTTTTACATCACTCTTTTACTTGGAAATCAGTTTGAGTCAGTTCGATTCGGCGATATGGTCAAACACAATCACTGTTAGGTCACCGACTGACTAGCCAGCTACATTTGCTTTCAGACACAAGCATAAAAGGTCTTGATATGTAGAACAAGCAGCACAATAGTCAACTTATCATTGACTCAAATTACTGATAAGACGAGAGCCGAAGACTCACTGACATAAGCTTGCGTGCACACACTTAGCACTCAGATACCCACTTTGAATGGTTTATGTAGAAAGAACATGACTTCATTCACCCAGAGGTGCTACAGAGAAGAATAGCTTGATACACTAAACCATAGCTTCCGAGCTTAAGCTGGGAACTGATGTCAAGTTCTTATTAATGCTGTGAATCACACTATACTGGTCAAAGATTAACTTCCTATTTAATCATCCTTCCTGTTTCTTATACATTAAATTGTTCACATGCTAGGTCACGCTCAGGGATAAAGCCTTAGCTACAAGCCACAAACTAAGAAATGACCTAATGTGGATGATACACATGCTTAAGTCACAGGTTTGAGCTGTAGTGCTTATACGCATGACCAGTCATCTCTTTCACCACTGTATTGGTTGAAAAAAAAAGAGGGAAAATGGTCATTTGACCATTAATTATAATTTCTTCTGTCACTTCACAAACCTTTTAAGGCAAGTCAGTCACTCAGCACTCACTTTCTTGGCATCACCTCTGCACCTCCATTTTATGCATTCTTATCACTTGAATGCTATTTGAATTAGTTATTTCCAAATATCACTTATTGCATAAAATGCGATATTTGTTTACAGGCAATGATGCCATTAAATTTGCACAAATTTCCAGTTTATGCAAGAAGATCTATTCCTGACAGGAGTTATGGCCAAACTATGAGTCAGTTCTGTCAGTGAGGCGGAGGCGGACACTGTTCCAGGGAGTCTCCCATTTTCAGTTCTCTCTTTTCATGAGTGATTGCAACATATTACAGCTCCATCTGGATCTATTGGTTTAGTTATGTATAAAATTACATTTGTACACTTAGTAGGGTAGACACTTGCAGTCTTTCATGCTGCACCACATGGTTTATACATTTTTATGATTTTATATACACATACAACATGGTTATTTCGTCATTTAGCTCTTTGTGTATATCTGTTTTGTTCTGGTGTTGTAGAAACCACATTTCATTATCTGCAATTACTGCTGCTTACTGTATTGTTGTGCACTGTCATTAAATCTCAAGACCACACCTACTGCGCGCTCAATTTATGAAACACCTACATAATGAACAGTGTAGCTCAATCATTCAGTAAATGTGTGCATATTACCAATTACTTAAGCACTTAATAACAATGCAGGAGACAATATTTGTAAAATGTATGAAACTGCTGGAGTCATTTGTAGGTGTAATGTTTGTAATTAATATGGCTGGGTTGACTTTTTACGAATTAAGTGCCAAGAATCGATTAGCCTAGCCTGTTTTCAGTTAATGAATGGAGGATTGCAGCGCACCTCCCATCCAATAAATCGCAAGAAGCTTTGTGCTTTACTACTTTCGATATGAAACAAAGTCTCAGATTTCAATTTCTGTATTACCATATTTAAACAATAAATGCCGTTTTGGCGCTATTTAATGTGGAGTGACATCGCTGTAGCGCCTCAGTTTAAGAGAGGCGGCAGAACTGCAGTGAACTGATCATAATCTCCGCTTTAATAGCAGTTTCAGGATACAAAAACATTAATGAATATTAGAAGGTATGTTAAAAGAATGAGTACAACTTACCTAAATCCGTATCCTATCTCATGTAATCGCTCAGTGAGTGTTTTAATCGCGTAAAGAGGTCAGTATACAAACAATATCATGTAAAGTCACATTTACCTCAGAAAACATATTTGGTGACCATAAACTCGTTAGTCAGCTAGAAACTGTAGAGAGGAGCATTTTTGCTAAATATATGCATCATAAAACATTCATTCTATATATATTTTTTACTGTTCTTAATGTTTAATTTATGTTTGAAGTCATGTTTTTACAAAAAATAACCATGGTTTTACTACTAATAAAACCACAAAACCATGGTTACTATAGTTAAACCATGGTAAGTACAAATTAACCATGGTTTTGGTGTTCTAACCATAGTTTAACCATGGTATTTGTAAAACTGTGGTTTTACAAATGGTAATCAGTACGCCAAAAAAACATGGTTACTGCACTTTTACTATAATAAAATTATGGTTAATTTTCTTAATCATTTAAATGTTTATATTTCAAAAAACAATTGGAGTAGAAATATGATGTTATTGTAGCCCTAACTTTATTATTATAGCTTCATTGAGTGTAATCTAAGCGTTTGTATATACAAAACGGTTCATTTTAACCTTATAGTAATGTAGTACCAACTGACTCTCATGTATATTTTACAGCATTAGTTGAAAGGTTTTTTCCTTGAGAAAATTTGACATGTACTATAGCTGATATATCCAAAATGATCGATATTGAATTCAATAGAAAATCGAACCGCAAGCTTGTGAATCAGAATGGAATCGAATTGTGACATTTATCTTATAGTGATTGCATCATAATATTTTCATATTGAGTTCTGATGTTTTTTCTCATTTATTTTCATACATGCAAATTGTGAGTAGGCTAGTCTTTTCTATCTGATTGAATTACACTGGAAAGACGAAAAAAGCCAAACATCCGCTGCCTTGGAAGTATCTGTATTTCCTTTTGAAAATGCAAATCTAAATGTAAATGTTAAGGTTACTGTAATAATGGTCTTTAGAACTCTAGCAAGCCAGAGTTTTCATAAAGGTTATTATGCTTCCTCCATACTTCATTTCTTAAATTCATTTCACTTCTTAAGAACATTCTTAAAAGTTCATATTTTCCCTTAACCATTTTTTTTCTTTATCCATCTAGATTTTCACTCTTTCAGGATCACTGACTGAACAGAACAGAACATGAACACTCACAACATAAAAATACTCATTAGAGAACCATTATGCGACCACATAAAGTCTGTATTAGCTATTCTCTCTGCTCAAATAAATACGGTGTTAGATAACCCATCATTCAAGGAAACATGCTGATGTAACTTATCATTTTAGCCGTTTGTTTTCCTTTACGTAAAATGACCATGTTTTGAGTAAATTTAGTAGCATGACATCACTTGGTACACTCCGAGGTAGGATTTCGATTTGGTAATACATCTTTCATCACACACCACTGCTCAAAACACAATGTTCTGCAGCTTCAGTCGAGTGAATTATGCTTTTTTATTACAAAAGCAACCAGAGCCTGCTGTACTTTCATTTCCTCCCCAAATACCTAATGGCTTAGAAAAATTTAAAGATGCGGCTTTGGTTTTGGGCTTGACCTTTGGCCTAACGTTGCTTTCATCCACCACCAGATATACAGAGGATAAACCCTTCTATGTCTGTACACAAAACACTCAGCGATCCATCTGGAATAACAAAACACGCACGTAGCCCTTGTCTCACACACTATCTCCCTCATTGTTACCTTTGCCTTATGTAACATACTACATAGATTTTGACTGCATCTGCTAGTGATTCCACAGGCTTGCGAGACTTTGTGTAGAGCTTTATCTTTTGGTAAGAATTACACAAAAACAATCTTTGGAGAAAAACAAAATGTGGCCATCTCTATGCTATATTTCCTATTGGTCTTCACTGCTACCAGTGCCTCAGAGACTTGTGGGTAGCTTAATTAAACTCTTTACACATATAAATTCAATATCAGTTTAAATCAGCCTAATGATTTGCTTATTTAGTGAACTGATCTGTTGATCTGAATAAGTCAAAGTTCGGTCATGTTCAACTCGAAATTAACTTTTTTTTAGTGGTAGTTGTTCATGAGTTTCTTATTTTTCCTGAACAGTTAAACTGCCTTCTGTTCTACAAATTCTTTAGTTTTTCAGTATTTTGTGTATTTGAACCCTTTCCAACAACGGTATGATTTTGAGATCCACCTTTTCACACTAGGGACAACTGAGGGACGCATATGCAATTATTACAGAAGCGTCAAATGCTCACTGATGCTCCAGAAGGAAAAACGATGCATTAAAAACCAGGGGTGAAAACTTTTTGAATTTGAAGATCAGGGTAGTTGTTACTTATTTTGTCTTCTGGGAAACATGCAAGTATTTTCTGTAGCTTCTGAAGGGCAGTAATAAATGAAAAAAAAAAAATGTACACATCTTCATTCTGTTCAAAGGTTTTTACCCCCGGCTCGTAATGCATTGTGTTTTCTTCTGGAGCATCAGTGAGCGTTTGAACCTTCTGTAATAGTTGCATATGAGTCCCTCAGTTGTCCTCAGTGTGAAAAAATGGATCTAAAAATCATACAGACATTATTGGAAAGGGTTCAAAATTATGTAAAACCAAAGAATTTGTGGGACCTGGAGAATTTTTCTGAAGAACAGCAGGCAGTTTAACTGTTCAGGACAAACTAAAGAAAAAAAAAAAAAAAAAAAAAAAAAAATCAACTGTGGATCATTCAGGTAACAAAGTATTAAGAATCAAGCATATATAAACTTTTGAAGGGGGTCATTTTTATATATTTCAACTATTATTTTTTTTTGTGAACTATATGTAAACATTTTATGTGAAATATACTATTCAGGTCTGTACTAAATTAAAAAAAAAACATTTTGTATGACCCCTTTTATTTTGGTAAACATTTTGCAGATTCTGCAAGGTGTATGTAAACTTTTGACCAACTGTAAATCATGAAATCATCCATTATGTTCCTCCCAAAGTTCTTTCAGATGATAAAAAGTTAGAGTAGCTGAACAACAGAAAACCTTCTCACACGTGTATTTTTGTATTCTTTGTAGAAAGAGTTTGATGCAAACAGTTTGTGTCAGTTTTATGATTATGTAAGTGCACATTCAGGGCTGACTGCATCAGCTCATAAACAACAGACATTCAGCTCTTCTTAAATGCACTTCTGGCACAAAACACTCCATATAACAGGCCAAAGCTTTTAGACAGTCTAAAAAGATTTCACTGAAACCATGATCATTACCAGACCACCCATTCGAATTAGTATTCCTCGAACCTAGAACTAAAAATAGTCATTAACTATGCATTTCTTAAGAAGATTGAAATTAAGTCCAATTTTAGCACAGAGATGTTAAGATTGTAAATGTTTGGAGAGGATGGTGACTCAGAGACCGGGTGGAGTCGGACAGCGTGATCTGTTGATTGAACCAGACCCAAATCAAACACACAAAGCACCGGGGGGTCTGTTTTCCCTCTAAGAGAATCATTCTGTCTTCCTGTTGAAACAGATTTAGAGCTTTAAACTGTGATGAAGACCCTGCGCTATTGTTCTCCTGTGACCTCAGCGTCCATCGACTCCAACCCTCTGTTCTGTGGGCCCAGAGGGCCTACAAAATACGGGAAAATGAAGAGAATCTCGCCGTTTTACACAGTCAGGGAATATTTTCCAACTACGTAGACAGACAGCAACCTCAAAGGAATCTTTCCCTTTCTCTCTCTTAGAAACGAATGGCTGTAAGGATCTGAAGGTGTGTTACACAAGTGGTCCGAAGTCTCTTCCAGGCCAACTCTCTTCAATCTGTCTCATGGAAAACATCAAAGAGAGAGGAATCAGTCTTGAAGCCCAAATGATGTGTTCCTGACTTGACCGCAGAACAAAGGCAAGACTCAACAGATCTCAGCCATGTCATCAGGTGCTCATCTCTCTCCAAATGGGTAGTGTCTGGCTGTTTTAGTCTTTAGTCTTTCTATATGAAAAAAAATGCAATGATCCAACCAGAGTATCTTCCAGCATCTTTCCATCCCATTTCTAAATATAACTACACTTTTAACTGTCCTAACTATTTTAATCAAACTTCCAACCAGCTTGACAGAGCAGCACTGGCTTAACCAAACAATGTTTGTCTGGCCAATGGAAGAATGGAAATGAAATAATTTACTTTTGCTATATTCCGTTTTTATGATAGTGGCAAAGAAATTACATAAGTTTCATGTTAGGTGTTATTTTAGTAGTTTCGTTGCTTAATTCTAAATATGTAGTGACAGATAAAATGAATCTGTTCAATCCCAATGATCTTTTGTTTGTTTGTTTCAGATGCAAAAAGTCGATCTGAGAATTTTCTGAGATGTTTTTCTTTTAAATTAGCATTTTTATGCATCCCCTGTGTCTAGGGTTACTAATTTCACTTTAATGGAAATGAAAAGGTTATTAGTTGGTTATTGAATCAGAAATGGCCAATGCTTATTCAAATGAATAAGATGTTAAATTGATGTTAAATTTGGTTTTTAAATCTAGACTGAAAGCTATGGAGGACTTGGAGTGTTACTAACAAAAAACTAAAACAAAAACAAACAAACACTAGTTTAGTAGATATATAAAAAAACTTATTTAAAAAATGCTTAAAAAATATAAATGATTTAACAGAATAATAAACATAATTAGATCACAATTAGATAGTAATTATAAACAAACAGCTTTAAAAATTATGTAATTGCTTACATACACACACACACACACACATATACATGCATACATACAGCAACTTTAGTGTCATTTCATGCCAGTTCATATATTCATATATTCACATATATACACACACACACATACATACATACATACATATATATATATATATATATATTTATTAATTAGCACAGATTCTGTTTAAATAAATAAATATTTATTATTATTATTATTATTATTATTATTATTATTACTACTACTATTATTATTATTATTATTATTATTATTATTATTATTATTATTATTATTATTATTAATAAATATAGCCAAATACTTTCTCAAAATTAATCCAGAATGCTACTTTTGCTTCTTGGGCCCGACACTTTAACTAAACCTTCCTGCATCTTGACAACCTTCTCTGAAACTATGTCTTAAAACTTGCCTGTTTGGCCATTTGAAAAGGCACTTTTACCATTTCTTAAATGAAAGCGACCTTAAAGCAGAGATTTAAACTCCTGGAGGCCACTAAAAGTGGTGTTTTCATCCTCAGTCAGTTGACCAGTCATGACGCATTCAAATGTTTTTACAACCACAAGTGGCACATTTATTTATTTATTCATGCATGAACAGACCTTGGAGTTTCGGACTTGTGTTTTCCTCATTCCTAGTGTGCTCTACACTTAGTGGATTAATGACACCTGAGATTGTGCTTCTTAAGAATGGAAATTTATTCCTTGTTGATCAGTGTCTGAATCACTCCTTGTTCCCTATATAGTGCATTTAGAATTCACTGAGTGAACATTTAGTTATCCAGTTTGCCCACTGAGATGATTACTGCCAGATCAGAGTGACAGTGTTACTTCCAAGAAATTAAGGTCTATTGTGTGATAAGATAATCCCATCTGATTTGTTATCAGGAGTTGGCCTGGATATTGCAAATCCAAAGTCTTCCAAGAGAGAGAAAGGTTACACTAGACCGCCTGCTCAGCTCGTGTTTGTGAGTGTTGTGTCTGTTTGAGGCTGTGGTCAGCAACCAGCGAGCTGAACTGCAGTTATCTTCAATGCTCTGAAATGTTTTAGCCTACAGCACTGATTCTCAGATAAACCTCCCATCATGTATTGCTGGGAAGGCAGATAAGAGTCATAATTTGTGTCCGTGAATCAGTGACCACAGCAGAGCTGCAAGACTGGTCAAAGAACACAGAGACGATCAAAGCAAACCAACAGACACAGAAGAGAAGCGGAGGTCTGAGAGAGGTAAAAACAGGACAAATCAATGCACAGTAAATTAAACAGTCACTAAAAATAATAAATGTACTGATGAACTTGCATAACCTGTCAAGAACAAGCCAGGGTCATGTTTTACAAGCAAAATAAAATAAAATAAAATTAAATTAAATTAAAGAAAAAGCAATCACAATTCATCTTCCCAATTAATGCAATTTAAAAAAACATTACACATCATAGTAGTATTTGTTGTACTGCTACTGCCATTTACTGCTATTTATATATTTAAATATTAAAAATATTGTATTAGTTTTACATTTTACTAGTTTTATTATACAAATTTAAAAAAAAAAAATCTATATTTCAATTTCACAGAACATATCTTGGTAGTATTTACTGTGCTCTCTTTTAAATCTGCAATGTTTTGAATTTATGTAACCGTAAATTATTGTAACAAATACTTGTGTTTTTAACTTCAAACCATTAATTCAGTCTAAAACATTCCATAATGTTTCTGTATTTTATGGTTATATTTCATTAAGTACTGTTCGCAATAGAAAAAACAATAGAAACCCAAAATTAAAAAATGATCATTACTGTAAGCATTACTGACAATTGCAATAATGGGAATTTAAGGGGTGAAAAGTGATTTTTAAAATATATGGTTTTAAAAATAAATAAATAAATAAATAAAGAAATAAATAAATAAAAGGTAGCATTTCAGATGTACTGCTTTAATTTATGCTTTTATATATATATTATATATATATATATATATATATATATATATATATATATATATATATATATATATATATATATATATATATATATATATATATATATATATATATATCTGTATTTCAATTTTGCTGCCTTTAAAATCTGAATTGTTTTTAATTCATGTAACAATAAATTATTGTAACACATACTTGTTTTAGTAAATAGTTCTTGTAATAGTTCTATAGTTTACCAGTTATATAGTTATATTTTATTAAGTACTGTACTGTTTACAGTAGGAAACTAAAACGGTTATAAGAATGAATGACAATTATAGTAATGAGTAAAGTGTAGCATAGTAAAGTGTAAAATTTTATTTGCATGAATAAATGAATAAATACATACATTATTTTATTTTATTTTATTTTATTTATTGAGTACATGACCGTGACATGTTTTTGTGACCTTAATATCAAAAGAGCAATCATTCAGTCATGAATGCATGAGGATGTTGACTTCCGATAACTGAATTGCTGGTTAAAAAGTAATAGTATGAGTTGTATGATCAGCGAGTGCAGTCTGTCTGACATTGTTTTGCACACTAGTGCTGCGATGCAGGGTTTGCGTGTGAAAGGTTCCCCTCATTGGAGCGCTGCCATTGCTCGAAGCACAATTCTGCCTTACTCACCTGTTGAGTCAGCCAGTCACACACAATCTCCGATTTCACCTCACACTGCCACCAGACAAAAGACAAACAAAGAAAGCCAGAGAGAAACAGACAAAGAGAGAGTGAGTTGAGTCACCACAAAAGAGAGTTGAGCGCTCAAAGAAAGACTGACAAGATAGACAGAACAGAAATCTGGAACTAGTTAGCAGACTAATCACAGCAGAACTCTTCAACACGGTTGCATAACGCCTTCAACAGCTCTCCAGCCCGCACACGTGACCCGGGTGCACAAACAGTTTGCCTAAACACTTGAGCATCTGTCCACACAGGAGCACACTGCGAAGTGTAAACTACAGCAGAACAGCCTGTTATCTAACCACTCCTCAGAGCTCCTACAAAAACAACGTCCTCCCGGCTCTCCGGCTCTACAATAACACGACAGAGACCTTCTCAACAACCTTCAGATGCAAATGCAGCAGCCAAAACAGTCTGCAAGGCTGCAGTTTTCCATCAGAATTGTCAGAATTGTGAGAAAAATATCAGAATTGTGGGATATAAACTCGCAATTTTGCAAGATAAAAACTCTTATGACTTTTTCTCAGAATTCTGTTCGTATTTCGCAATTCTGAGTTCAGAACTCACAATTCAGAGTTTATATCATGCAGTTCTAAGAAAAAAAAAAATCAGATTTGCGAGTAATTAAGTCAAAATTGTGAGATATAAACTTGCAATTCTGACTTTTTTCTTAGAATTGAGGGATAATAAACTTATAACTGCAAGAAATAAAGTCAGAATTGTGAGAAAGGAGTCTGAATTGTGGGATATAAACTTGCAGTTTTGAGAAAAGGTGAAACTGTGAACTGCAGACTTTTTTATCTCGCAATTCTGACCTTATTACTCACAATTCCAAGTTAAAAAAAAATCTGAATTGCGTGTAATTAGGTCACAGTTGAGATATGAATTTGCAATTCTTTTTTTTCCTCAGAATTATAGGATATAAATCGCGGTTGTATGAAATAAAGTCAGAATTGCAAGAAAAATGTCAGAATTGTGAGATATAAACTCACAACTGCAAAAAATAGTCAAAATTGCAAGATAAATTGCCTCCCAATTCTGACTTTTTTTCTCAAAATTCCGTGTTCGTACCTCACAATTCTGACTTTATAACTCGCAGTTCAAGTTTATATCATGCAATTCTGAGAAAAAAAAAGTCATATTTGCATACTTTTTTCCTCAGAATTCTGTTCGTATATCGCAATTCTGAGTTTATATCATGGAATTCTGAAAAAAAAAAAAATCAGAATTGCAAGAAATAAAGTCAGAATTGCGAGAAAAAAGTCTGACTTTTTTCTCAGAATTCCATGTACGTATCTTGCAATTCTGACTTTAGAATTCGCAATTAGTTTATAGATGAGTTTATATTATGCAATTCTGAGAGAAAAAAAAACTGAATTGTGAGTTATAAAGTCAGAATCGCAAGATATAAACTTGGAATGGTGAGTTATAAAGTCAGAATTGCGAGTTTATATACGCTATTCTGACTTTTTTCTCGCAATTCTGATTTTATTTCTCGCAATTGCGAGCAATAAATGCAATTATGAGAAGAAAAATCTGAATTGCGAATTAAGTCAGAATTGTAAGATATAGACTAAATTCTGAGAAAAAGTGTCACAGTTGTGAGAAAAAAAGTCTGATATAAAAAAGTCAGAATTGTGACTTTATATCACACAATTCGGAGAAAAAAGCCAGAATTGCAAATTTATATCTCGCAGAGATATGAACTCGCAATTGCGATTGTGATGTGAAATGTTACATTTAAAGGTATTACTTGCCATTTCTTTATAAACATTTATATAATTTACTAGCTATTTCTGAGTTAAAATAGTTTCTAAAATTGTTTTTTATTTTATTTCAGTATGTGATATGGTTGTGAGTCTTAAAATAACAATGACGCAACAGGAGTTTCTGTTTCTCCTTTAACCCAAGCAAAAAAAAAAAGACTTTTTTTTTAGCTACACTGAAATATGGTCATTACTATAATATTGTAACAACCACATATTTGCTGCTGGTTTCCTTCCAACAGAGTAAACACACACTCAGTTTTGACTCAAATTATGCAAGTTACAGACAGCAACCACCTGTTAACTGCTATTCTGTATCTAGTATAGATATCAAGCATATAACAAGATGTTTTCCATCCATTTTATGACCCATAACCAAATGCCACACATAAACTGTTATTGTTTAATGTGCAAAATATCCAGATATGCAGCAGATGATGAAGCAGTTCTTTCAAAACCCTTGAATTTGTGGGCCTGGAGGGCTTAATTGCCAAATATTTCCTTTTAGTTTTGATTTATGAGTTAAAAAGGCCTGCGGTTAACATTACTTGAAGAGACTGTCAAGATGCTGTGTTTTTGATAAAACACAATGTGCTAACAAAATGCTATATAAAGATCACAGTGGCCGACAATGATCATCAAGCACATAAATTGACATTTTATTTGCAGTCTGCATATTTTAGAAGCACATATTGGTTTCATAATTCACTTTTGAGGGGTTTATTCTGTGCAGACCTTGTTTTATTCAAATCAAATACCACCATTTCTTTTGTACTTTAATCACTCAACACACTAAATATGTTCAGTTTTGATTTCAGTTGAAATGTTTTAGTAATTTTGTGTGTTTTTTTTGTTAGTTATATTACAAGTCCTCCGGGACAAAACTCACAGCCAACTCAACACAGCAGGGGCCATAAAGGTGTATCCTAAAAGATATATTCCCACCTGTAAGGTTAGCCAGGTGTAATTTCATCCAAAGGGACTTTTGCCCTGCGTGCAAAAAGGGCTTTGCTCCCCATTTCAGAGAACAGACCCAGGATGTTGTGACCTGATTTCTCTGCTCTCAATTTCAAGTGAAATTGCTCAACTTCAAGTCTGTTTTTGCGCCAAAGTAACCTCGATGTCTTCACAATGCAACATCTGCAAGATCTCACGAACACCTTGTAAACAACCTTATTCTGTCAACAACGATCTGATAATTTCACTCAAAATATTCAGATCAAAGTCGTCCGCATCTAAAATTAAAAGACATTTTCCGAGAAATACACCACGAGACCGTGAAGTCAAAATAGGTACGGGCAGACGTGAGAAACGTGAGTTACAAAGAAATTCGTAACTAGCTCATGCGTTTAAAAAAAGATTATCTCCTTTTTGGAAGAGAAAGAAAACAAATATAATCTATAAGCGACCAAAATAAGTTCCTACCAAATTAAAACTTCTTTTTATAGTGGTAACAACACCCAAAATAGTTGTTTGGCTTTAGTATCCTGATTACATCTGAGCAGATTTACCTCTCTTTACACGTGCATGTCTAAATCGATGTTTAGATGCAGTCAATTAGCTTCTGAACTTTACTCTCCTAAAATTAGACAAAAATAGAAAAGTGGCTGGAAGCTGGGGAAATAATTTAGTCTATGAAAACCAGTTAGTCTACTAAAAGAACCAAAAGGGACTCTTACAATTTCAATTCAGTCTGCTAAATGCATCCATGTAGGTGACCTAAGAACTGGAGCCTTGCACAAGGCTCTTAACCCCATTTTGAGTTGCAGAGCCAGCTGTAAACACCAAATGGAAGATGACTTGCAAGTAACTTATGATAAACCAACTAGACCCACTTCAGATACACTCTGTCTTTCTCTTGCTTTTTCACAGAAGAAAAAACACACAGAACAATGCATCAGTCTTTGACTTATCAGAGTTTCAGTATCTCAAACACAAACAATGAGCCTCCCACTGTCCTTGATGGGTGCAACGCATTGCACTGTGTCGGTGGAATAAAAACAAAAACAGTGTTGCTGTGGACACCAAAGCAACAATACCATCGTTCATGAGTCATTCAATTTTTTTTTTTTAAATGTCCCTTCATTACTAATTCATTCCAAGACTTTGCTGCAGGTACTGATAAGTACTCGTCCCTAGATACCAGAATTGTTTTCTCATTTCAGTAGACTGTTGAAAAGTTGAGGCCGGAAGATATTATGTTTAAAACTTTAAAAATCTGTGTGGCACAATGACAATTAGAGCCCTTTTTTAAAAGAATCAGATTTACAACAAAAGTGAATTTAGCCTCTTTGAATTCACACCATCATTAGCCTTAATTTGATTTCAGTCCATATTTCTATTCATCTGTTTTATTCCATTAATCCTGGACCACTTGAATATTACTTATAATATTAATTCAACTTCTTAATATTAAACTGAACATTGGTATCAGTGTTATTGTTTACTAAAACTACTAAAAGTTAAATTAAATAAGTTTTTTTTTTATTATTTATTAATTTAGGAAGCTGAAATAAAAACATATTACATGTAAAAAGGTTGACTAAAACTGAAAAAAAAAAAAAAAAATTACTAAATAGAAAAACTAATAAAACAAAAGACGAAAGCATAAAATCACTAGAAACGGCAAATGAAAAAATAAAATAAAGCTCTTTCAAAATATTAACAAATACTATAAATAATACTATAATACTAAAATAATCCTAAAAAGCTAAATCAAATTAAATCAGCAACTAAAAATAAGCTCATTCAAAATACTAACAAATACTATATATATATATATATATATATATATATATATATATATATATATATTATATATATATATATATATATATATATATATTATATATATATATATATATATATATATATAAAAAAACTACAATACTATAATACTAATAACCCTAAAAAAAGACAAGCCTAATTAAATCAGCAACTGAAATTAAAATAAAGCTTGTTCAAAATATTAACAAATACTATAAATAATACTACAACACTATAATACTAAAATAACCCTAAAAAAAGGACAAAAGCTGGATCAAGCCTAATTAAATCAGCAACTAAAAATAAAATAAAGCTCATTTAAAATATTAACAAATACTATAAATAATTCTACTGTACTATAATACTAAACTAACCCTAAAAAAGGACAAAAGTTGAATCAAGCCTAATTAAATTAGCAACTGAAAATAAAATAAATCTCATTCAAAATATTAACAAATAAAAGTACTTTAAAAATAGGTAACACTTTACAATGTGTCATTTGTTTAAATTAATGTATTAACTAACATGAACAATAAACAATACATTTATTATAGTATTCACTTATCTTTATTAATGTTGGTTAATAAAAATATAGCCACTCATCATTTGTTCATGTTAATTCACAGTGCATTAACTAATGTTAACAAACAACTTGTGATTTTAATAAAGCATTAATAAATGCTGAAATTAACATTAAGACTACTAAATGCTGTAGAAGTATTGTTCGTTCTCAGTTCATGTTAACTAATGTAGTTAACTAATATTAACTATCGAACCTTATTGTAAAGTGTTACCAAATAATACTAAAATAACTCTTTAACAAGCATTGCCAAGCAAACCAGCTGTCTGTAATGAGTGAACAAAATAATGAATACACTCAAACTGCTTTAAAGGGGTTTGAATATTCACCTTTGAGTCTTTAAGCATTGAGAATTTAAGCATTGCAATAAAAACAAAAACAAAAGAACCTAAAATATAAAAACCTTCAAGCTAAGTGGCTACCCAAAAGGTTGTTGGTTCGAGCCCCATAAGGAGCGAGCCCACAGTCATCACCGTTTTGCCAGTCAGCAACACGTTTAACCCCAGGTCTTTCCACGTGGATGTTTATTTGTGATTAGTCACTTAAATGGATACGTTTTCTCCCGTGAACCAGATTCTAAAACGGCATTAGTATCTCATTCATTAGCATTAAAGTCTGTCAGAATATGTAAAAGGAAACCCCGCCGCTTTCTGTTTAACTTCATCAAACTGGTTCAGCAAGATGGCAGTTTCTCTGCTAGCATCCTGGGTGTGGAATCACACAAAACCTTGACAAAAACAAACCATTTTTCATCTTTTTATCTTACAAGCATACCATCTCCTTCGGCTAAAACAACGAGACCACAAGGCTTAAGTAACACAAACAATCAGGCAGTCAGGCACAGATAATCATCATTATTACTACAGCAGAAGGCGGAATAAATGTAGTTTTAAACATCAGCCTCAACAATCAGGCAGTCAGGTGCAGATCACTATCATTACTATCACAATGGAGGCATGAGTAATCTAGTTTTTAAGGGAGATAGAGAGCACTGTATTCCCCCTTACGCTGGGGTTTCAACAGCTCAAGTCATTCTCTCTCTCTCTCTCTCTCACACACACACACACACACACACACACACACACACACACGTCTGGTTCCAGCTGCTACAGTAACAGCTGGTGAGTGCATTACTGCCATCACAGACACAACAAGCCTCCTCTCAGAGTGTGGAGCACAGGAAGCCCTTGATTAAAGCACTTCCTGTCTCGCTGCCTGGAGCACGAGGGAGCATTGTGGCATTTGCGGTGTCGTTTTTCTTCAAGTGAGAGAGTATATCGGCAGATTAACTTCCTGATGTAGTTTATTAGAGTAATATGAAACCAGTTCTGCTTAGACCACATAGAAGCGACCATGTAGAAACACTGCAGGGCTGGAAGAGGCAAAGAACAGCATAAAAAGGACTCACATATCAGGTTTTTAAGCTTAGTTCACAGACCCAGGGTTATTATATGAAAACTAAGTGGAAAACCACTGCAATAAAAAAAAATAAAAATAAAATAAAGCATTTTTCATTACCATGCACTCATCACATGGCAGAATAAACGTAGTCATGTCAGAAAGCACGTCTGCTAGGTTTTACAATGCGAGATGCCAATAAAGTTAACTCATACTGATAACAGAGATGGCGTTAGATAAAACGTCACTGGGCATCACATTACTATGAGTGTGCAGGCATCCATTTACATTTTCTGAAAAGAAACAGCTATTGTGTATTTAAAGGGTCTGTTTGGGATGCAACTTTGGTATTGCATGAATAAATAAGGAATTCAAGTCAGTTTAAACTTATGCCGTTATGACAGTCAGAGAGCATCTTGTTTTTATTGGTTGTGCAATAAAGTAAAGCGAAAGATGGGTTACACCTTATTTTGATGGCTCACTTTCTAGTAGACACTATGTGTAACTTTGCAACTACAACTAACTCTCAACTATTAGTGGACTGTTAAAGGGACAGGAACCAAGAATGAAAATTACCCCATGATCTACTCACCCTCAAACCATTCTAGGTGTATATGACTTTCTTCTTTCAGATGAATACAATTGGAGTTATATTAAAAAATATCATGGTTCTTTTAAGATTTATAATGGCAGTGAATGGCTGTTGAGATTTTGAAGCCCAAAAATGAACATCAATCCATCATAAAACGTGCTCCACACAGCTTCGGGGGGTTAATAAAGGCCTTCTGAAGTGAATCAATGTGTTTGTGTTAAGAAAAATATCCGTATTTAAAACTTTTTTTGGACTTCCAAATCTCACTGCTATTATAAAGCTTGGCTTTTTTTTTTTTTTATATATAACTCCAACTGTATTCGTTTGAAAGAATAAAGTCATATACACTTAGAATGGCTTGAGGGTGAATAAATAATTGGGTAATTTTCATTTTTGGATGAACTGTCCCTTTAAGTCTTGGTTGGGTTAGAGTTAGTAGAATAAGTTTACATGTATTTGCAATGTCATTTTTAGTCAACAGAACGTTTGTTGTGGGCCCATCAAAATAAAATATTACCAGAAGATGACACATTGTTTATGATTTTTCATAATAACAGGCCGCTTCCTTATTTTTAGATTTACAGGTACAGCCATATTCTATTAGTTCCTTATGAGTCCATAAAATAAAAAATAAAAATAAACTTAATTAAATAAACATAAACTGCTTTTAAAAAAAGTACATTTGAAAACACTAAACTGAATGTTTGACATTCAAGATTTATTTTAGATGCATGTGGAACGATATGTGTGAGATTACAATTGGAAATACACTGAATTGGATTTCGCAATCGGAATCTAAAAGGCGCCTGAAACCATATAAATGTCACATCATAATGTGGTGTTCTAGGCATTGAACTGTGGCCAACATCGTCTTCTTGACTGTACAAGGAGCTGAACGTCTGGGGAGTCTCGGTCTACTTTTATAGCTGTGTCTGTTTTACGTTTTGAGTCACTGTCAGATCGGCAACAGATGTTCTCGTAGCAAAAGTGACTCAAAATCTATATCATAACGTCTGCCAGGCAGGAAACCTCGGTCATCGTTTTTACACAAGGAGGAATCACTGGTGTGCTCAACTTAATGACTCTTGCCTGTCACTCTCTCTTTCCCTTTCACACAACATTATGTCTCACAAATCCCACCCTATAGATAGATAACGTCATAATTAGTCCAACTTTTTAGAGCAAGATGAATGATATTAACATATTTGGGCTTTGCACACTTTGTTCACTTTTTTACATACTTAATCCTATGGTCAAAATCCAGAAAGTCAAATCTGTAAACAAAATTGATTAGATGATATACACAACTGTGAGTGGAATATATTGGGATATTGATTGGACTATTCATAGAACTGTTTGTTCAATGTGTGAAAATGTTTCCACAAAAAGTTCACTCTGGCTGTTACAGGTCTACCGAAATGCGCTAAAAAAAACAAACATGTTTGACATTCGACGCTTTCATTTCTGTATCAGACACCGAAACCAAATTGCATGAGGAAGTTTCTATGACCGTACAAATCTCATGAATATTTAATGAGGTGCATACTGAGGAAGTGTCTGAGTGGTCGTCTAAATTTGCCATTTCGAAAGACCCCAGGTTAAGTGTACTAACACTAAAAAAAACACTGTAGAGACAAAAGCCAGTTAATTCATTGTAAGTCTCAATAATGACAATACTAGGTCATGTTTATGCTATTTGAGGTAAATGGGAATGCTTTGCCTTTTAAAACCAGAGTACCCTGTCACTGCTTGTTGAGATTTCCAGGACTCAAACTCTGTTAAATAACAGATCTAACCCTGCAGGAACAAAACACAGTGTATTATACCATATATCAATACACCACAGCGACAGAGAAAGAGACAAAATTATTGATGTATTGAAATGGATATTGGATATGAGGTCACATTTGTACATTTAGGCAGGCATTACGTGATCATGTCCAGATCTGCGCTGGGTTGCAGTGCCACAGGCCTAATTCTAGCCATCCAGTACAGCTGTTCCAGTTAAGTATGTCATCGGAGGTGAATCAGAAATATACTAGTCCTAAACCAATCCCAGCTCCTAATGAACCACATTTGGCTGTATGTGAACAGGGAGTCTACCAGAAAAAACCTAGTAAATGGATCTTTTATATTTAGATTCTCTCCATAACACGTGGGTGACTTGAGGGATGTGTGCTTTATCTGTTTTGACAGTTTCGTCTGTCATGACATCATAGGTTGTTCTCAGCCGGTTCGGTCACCCGACAGGATGTGCCAATGGGCTTTCCCTCCAACGTTGTATGCACGTCTCTCTATTTACTATCACTTAATCTTTCTGCTGTCTGGCGAGCAACAATGAACTATTTTTTGTCTGTATTTTAGCATATACAACTGGGGCCAGCAAACCTGTCGAGCCCTTTGTCCCAGGTTTAGCCCTCATCGTTCAGAAGATATGGTATACAATAGGGTTAGTGTAAAAGTACGGTTTCATTTGTATCAGTTCTGATCTGAAAGACAAAATGTTTGATGTGAATTAGTCTTTTGAAGATGACGGTCAGATACGACACTTATATATACAACAGTTTACTGTTTTCCAACTTGCTTCTCCTGTTTGGAGTATAAACCAGATTTACAAGACTGCAGCAGATAGCATTAGTCAAAGTTTGTGGTTTGCATTTCCTTTATCTGTTTTACCTTTCAATTCAATGAATTTTACAGGTGAAATTAACACTAGTGGCAGTAAAACTTATTTCTTTTCCCACAGATGAATACGGGGGAGATCATCAAATAATAAAGACTTCCTTTAACACAGTTTCTTGAGCAACACTCTGTTATGACCTTAAATACTTTTATCATAGAGCATGATTTGTAAACGAATATATTTTGACATTACCAGCTCCATATGTCCGCCTTTTCTAACAATTTTAATTTCTTTTAGCATTATTCACTGGATATGTTAGTTTGAAAATGTTGTGAAATGTGAAAGCAGCAACAAAATTGTTTTATGGAAATGTCACCAGAAATGTTGCCATAGGTTGCCTATGCAGCTAGCATTGAGCTTACTCTTAGCTTTAGCAGAAACAGTGTCGGCAAAATGTTAATTATTTTAACGATTTAGCACTGACCTGAATATTTCACATAAAAGACGTATAGTCCACAAGAGAAAATAATAGTTGAATTTATAAAAATGACTCTGTTCAAAAGTTTACTTGTGCTTGATTCTTAATATTGTGTTGTTACCTGAATGATCCAGATTTTTTTTTTGTGATAGTTGTTTATGAGTCCCTAGTTTGGCCTGAACAGTTAAAACTGTCTGCTGTTCTTCATAAAAAATCCTTCAGGTCCCACAAATTCTTTGGTTTTCCAGCTTCTTTTGTGTATTTGAACCTTTTTCAACAATGACTGTATGATTTTGAGATCCATCTTTTCATGCTGAGGACAAATGAGGGACTTGTATGCAACTATTACAGAAGAATCAAACGCTCACTGATGCTCCAAAAGGAAAAACGATGCATTAAGAGCCAGGAGGGTGAAAACTTTTGAACAGAATGAAGTTGTGTACATTTTTCTTATTTTTCCCTGAATATATATATTTTTTCCTTTTAGTACTGCCCTTCAGAAGCTACAGAAGATATTTACATGTTTCCCAGAGGACAAAATATGTCAAATTCAAAAAGTTTTCACCTCCAG